>KB673002.1:136968-214090 GCA_000349145.1 Anopheles dirus
AAAAAAAAAAAAAATGGTTCAAATGTAATTGTAATGTAATGTAATTTTCTAAAACAGTTCTAGAAATTTCCTTAATATGGTTGGCGAACGTCTAATTATGAAATAGAGACATTATCATCATCATATTTACTCGTTGCATTCATGGAAATCACATTATTATTTTTAAAGGAATACACAAAGTCCAAGAACTTTACTCAATTTTGAAGTAATGTTATTTATCAAGATATCATAATTTGGGAGGTGATTAAAATCAGGAAAATATTATTTCTTTTGAAGATCGACTGACAAGTGAGCGAGGTGAATTCTGTATACTGCACTAAAAATTGCAAACTTTGCCATAAATTAGACGCTAAAAATTTAATTTACACAACAATAAACCATTTCAATAGTAATAAACTGCTAGCTTTTAATTGATAAGGTGATATTTTATCTTCGGTACCAAAACTTATTCTAGTCAATGTAGCAAATGATGATGCTATTTTTTAAATATGTTTCAATAAACCAAGAGCACATCGGCCAAGCAGCTTCAGTTGCGCTTATTTACATTCCTTTCCGACTTTGTGTTACATATGTGATTGAAATGTAAACCACAGCGCATCTGCCTGTGAAGTAGCTCAGGCAAACATCAACAGTACGCCACAAACGGCGCGTTCCATGGTGTGTTCGATCGCGGTCCAATCATCTGAGACGATCGTCCCTGACCCAGTTGCCCGGCCGGGTTGCAGATTTGCGAAAACCGATCCGCCATCGTTCGGACCTCCCGAGCCCGTTGGCCGGCGCGGGTGACAAAGGAAAACCCGGTCATCGGGTCGGGACGCAACGCGGGTGAAAAAGCAAAAACAAAACATAACACCTCAACCACAATGGCCCGCCAGCTGCAGCATCAGCGAATACCTTCGCGTCATCCTGGCCACAGGCGCTAACCGGCAGATGCCACCGATAGCGAATGGCGCGTGCGCCTGAGCTCGCGCTCGAGTCACGGACAGCATAACCTGCAACATACGACACACGCTACAAACTTGAATGAAAACTCTTCACGTGACTTACACACACACACACACACCCGCGCTGCACTGAGAGGGGGGGGGGGGGAGGTTGGGAGGGTAGGCGCGCTTTGGTCAAAACTGTTTACCAAACAAAGAGGCGACGTGAAGCCGGTTCCTCAAAACAAGGAAAATTAGTACACCGAAACCGGCGTCCCGAACAAAGCGTCCGCGATCGAACGGCACTCGCGGGGCCATTTCACGGTCGCAGCGGTTCGGCTATGGAAGGGTGGTGGTCCAGAGGTGGACCCGCACCATCCACGGGACGGACGCGGTCGAACGCAAGCGAAACGGGTAGAGAATAATGATAGAGTACGAAAATAGATCGCCTCCATCGGAGCGATCGTGTACCGAACAATCGTATCGGCGTAGCGCGCGCTTCCTGAGACGGTACGAACTAGGAATATTTTTAGCAGGTCGTGTGATTTATTGTAAATAATGCGGCTGCAACGTCGGCCGATGATCGCTTGCCCTCCCTAGCTGCAGATGGTGTGCGTGGCGATGAGTTTGGAGCCGGTGCAACGGAGATGGAAGGAACGGACGGCGCGGACGGCTTCCTGTTGCATTGATTCTTCACGTACGTGTGCATTTGTTTTCATTTGCTGGGGTGGAGCTTTTCTTTGGTGTTTTTTTTTCTTCTGGGGTGAAAACATCAATGACCGATCGACGATGCAGGGCATCACGATGCATCTGCTAAAAGCGGATTCCGTATGAACCTATTTTATCAGTAAATAACCAGCTGTTAGTGGTTCGAAATTTCACTTATTTCTCGCATTTCGGGTATGATTTTCCCGTATATTTTTGCACCATCATTTATAAACATTCATATATATATGTGTTTATGATGTTTCTTAAAACTAAATACATTGTCAGAAACAAATAATAGAATTGTATATGCCACGTTGAAGCTTTCCATGGCTTACTGACTTATCAAGCGCTCATCTTCTCTGTGTTGGAGTTGTGTTTTCTCACATGGTGCTTTTTTGTGATATTAAATCAACTTTCTCTGACTGCACCAGAACAGCTTTTTTATCCTCTAGAGTTTAAAATAAACTAATTAACGTTTTAAACATAAGACATCTTGTACTACATATGAGTTACATGGATATCATCTTATGCCATAATATATCATATACAAATATACAAATATTTAAAGATTTTTTTTCTAAAACGGCTGTATCGCCCTACGTTTTTGAGTAAAAAAGCTGCAAGGAGTTTTTTTTTACTTTTAATTCATTTATTAAAATGCGGGAATCGATGGGTTTTGAAATTATTTATTATTATATGTTTCGTCTTTTTGTCTTGTTTGTCAAGACCAGCGTGTCGAACAAGCACGCATGCATGATACAGTGGAAGTGGCAAAAAGTTCTCTTCTGAACTTTGGCGCGTATCATAGAGGCTGGTTACTTCTGATATAATGCTTACAAACCAATGATAACACTAAATGAACAATGGAATAGGAATAAGGATATGGTCAAGTGTTTAGCTTATCGAGCATAAATGATCTAAATCCAGCCACGGGCATTTAAAAGCTAAGAAAACCAGAAATAGCAGACCAAGAAAGTTGAATTGTGAAACAGTATAATTCACAGATATTTTCAATTGTACTTATTTCAGCGTACAAACCCCAGTTAATTTGTTATTTTAGTCCTTTTATATTTTTCATTTGAACATACATCCACTCCATGGATTCTTAGTAACATTTGTCGGGAATATCCGTGTATTCACAAATAGTAAAACATGAATTCGATAACATTAATGAATCGAATGCACAAACAGCTCTCAAAATGTGTATACTACCAATGACTCAGTATTATATAATGGAAATGTTAGTTCCATGCTGTCTTCCTCTCTGCGATGTGTAGACTATAATGCATGTTCCTAAGTATTCGATACATGGAAAATGTACATGATCATGGGCAGGATTGCATCGTTTGCTTCTCCTTACATATTTCGAAACATTTTTTTAATAATATTGCTGAAATAGAACATAAACAATAGAAAAAAAAGTGTCGGACAATACATAACTATTAACATAGTTTAAATTTATTCTGTATTGGAAAAAATCACATCACCAAAAAAGCAGCACACTAGAATCACATTAGAAGAAAATGTTACTATTATTTATGATAATTCATTTGTTGTTTTTTGTTCAGTGAGATTTGTTGGAAAGTATTCAAAAAAAGTACGAAGTAATAGAGATTGGGCAGAAGTAAAATGCAATACTATGTAACTGCGCAGATGAAAAAAAAAACAACTACTGCCACTTTGACAAAACCTCACTGCTTGTTGAAAGAAAAAACTGAAACGTTATTGCTCTAGCCGTGAATAGAAACATCAAAATAAAGTGCAGACTGCACTGTCTCCCAGCGCGCCGCGTTCGAACGCCATCTCCCAGCGTGATGGGAACCGAATCCGACTAATTTTAGCACCGACCGCAAGAACCGCCGCCGCCGCCGTCCGCACGAAAACTGTTTATTTTCGTGGATCGTCTTTCCTCGCTGCGCTGCCGCGGGAGTGACTATTTTCACGGCCTCCGAATGTGCCAGGCGGACCGGAGTCGTTCGGCCTCCTCCAGGGCCAGGCCCGTACTCCGTTTGCCGGAGCGCGGGTCTCCACGTGAACGACCTCGAGCGCGCTGCGGTGAAGGGCCACGCCGGTCATAACCTGCGCTCTTTGTCAATCTCGCCCGCGTTGGAAGTCCTTCGCAACCGTTCAACCCGATCGTCTTCACCTTTCGCGCTCAATGGCGTTCAATGTCAATGCTGATGCCCGGGGTCGTTACTCACACACAGCGCGGTGCGTGTCGCGATGCTAAATATGGCCGCAATGATCTCGACCCCGGCCAACACTTCCGCCAACCGATGCGCTAACCGTGCGCACCAAAAGGAAGACAATCCATCACCAGGAAAAACCCCGCACGGCAAGATCTCGCCCCGTCCCGTCCGCAAACGTGATCAACAAACGTGAAACCGGAAACTGGACAGCGTGCGGTTGGCCAACCCTGTTGCGCGCGGGCCAGCCCTCAAAAGGAGCGATTGGAAAATGGCTCCACCCTGTGCTTCCGGCTGCCGGGTGGAGTGGAGAAATGCACACCCTGCCAAGCAAAGCACCACCAATTAGCCACTTACCGACCCGCATGAAACGCTTGCTCTGGTGAGGTTAGGGTGTGGAAAAACATTTTGTCGATGATAGCGGACCGCAAACGGAACAAACAGATTCCGGTTTTCCGCCACCAACGGCGGGCGAGAAGAAAAAACAGGAAGTAAACCATAGGAAGCAGACTGCACGCATACACACACGCGCGCGCAGACAGGCACGCCAGCGTTGACCACTTTATGTCCGCAATTTTCAAAGTCGTATCGAGCAAATGAGGCACGGGTTTGTATGGTAATGCTGGACAAGAAATAAAATATATATCCGAAGCAAATAATTTAAATGGTGTGCGGGCATTTTGTTGGCTGAAACCAATGCGAATATAACCATTTTGTATAAGAGCTTTTTTAAGGAAATAAAAAAGTTGTGAAAAACAAAAACAACTTTAGATGGTGCCATTCAATCAAGGTTCTGGGTTTCCTGTTGATATTGCATATATTAAAAATATATCTAAATATGGAAGAGATCTACCAATGATAGTTACAGGATAAACTTATTGTTTTCTGAAATTTGAACCACAAAATTAATTTTAGCATAGACTGCAGATAAATTCACTAGCTCAACTGAAACGGGGAGTAGGTAAGGTTTATGTATATTCGTGTTGAATATTTGGATAGTATACGGTGACATTAAGCTATGATATCGATGCTGATTCTGACTTCTAATCTATTAGTTACTAAAAGACAGTGTTTAAACTTTCTTCCGTTGGATGTAAGAAATGACTGAATTAATGAATTAATATAAACCAGCTAATAAATTTTTATTTTTACTCATACTATTCCTAATATCAGATCGATTCATTGTAAAGCTTCATCCTAGTTATACAATAGTGGAATGGGTACGTTGTGCTCTGTAAAACAATGTCGTTTGTAAAACAATGTCGTCGACAATTGTATTAATCATGATTATTTACTAATTGTCTCTTTTGAATGGAAACACTAAGCATTTAAAAGAATTTTTTGATTTTCTTCTTTCTTACTCAGTGGATGGATTGTTCCTACGTGAATTAGATTTTAAACTCTTAAATATCATACTAAGCTGCCTAGTCTGGTTATATAATACTGTTTGTTGCTTTTTCGTTTGTTTCACATGTTCATTTCTTAATACAAAAAAAAACCTTATTGTAGTCTACGTTATTTTGTAAAAAGTCCATGATACAAATCAAGCACATAACGGGTTTTATGTTTTTGATAAAATTAATTTGGTATCGTATCTTCTCTTATTTTTATTCGTGTGGTTAATAATTTTTTTAACTGTTCAAATATCGTATAAATTTGGAATCCTTTTCATGTTTTGCTATTTATTTTAATTTGTGTCATTGTTATTGTTATTGTTTATCAATATATGTTTATCAATGTAACTTTTATTGTTATAAGTTCTTTTGCTAGTATATGCTAGTTTTTATTCTTATGGAATTCGCTTATGCAATCTTCTTCTAGATAATTCTTGCTTTTGCTGCCTCGCCCAAAAATGTTTAATACGAGTTTTATTATTTTATTTTAGGTCTTTTTCATTTTACCATGTTTTATGTACCATGTTTCACGTTCAACCGTATTGCGAATTTGTTTATTACAGATATATGGTCATAAATAAGCTACTATTTAACTAATTAATACAATTGATAGTCAATTGATTTATTTTCTATTATGTGGCTGCATTGTATTTTTAAAAGCTGGGGTTTATGTGACAATGATAAGTGGTTTATATGCATTTCTTTGCTTTGCCGTCGTTTTTTTGCCATCGAAGCGTTTATACGATCTACCATTCGACAAATGCCATCGTATTAAGAAAAGGAAAGAAGCCCAAATAGGAGAAGAAAGGATTAGGTAACACCGGAGCCATTAAGCGAACTTTAAATCGGCAGCGACTGCCAGCAACGGGCCCGACTTCGATGAGTATAAAAATGTCCATGCGCCGGTACGTCCTTACGCACGGATACGCAACCGTCTCGTGACACGGTCATCCTCGAGATCGGCCCCAAAGCCCCAACGCTCCGGGCTCATCGGTGTGTTTGGTGATCCAACGACCAACTGGGGATCCCTGGAATATATCGCGTTTTCTAAATATGTGCCATAAAATTGCAGTTTTATCATGCATCCCCAATCGCGGGCTGGCGCTCGGCTTTTCGCTTCGGCCCGGGCCAGCCCATCGCCCGACGAACCGATGGGGCCCAATAAAATGCTAATTTCACCACCACCGGACCGGACGCTTGCGCAGCAATCGAAACTTGCTCGACGGCTTATTGGATTAGCATAAAAAATCAGCTGTATTTATTAAACGACCGCCCGACTCCGGGTCCGTGTGTTTGGTAGGACCGTTTTTTTTTTGTATCTCCGTGCACCGAACGTCTTTTTTCACTCTGCCTCATCTCTCGTAACCTCTTCGAAGGCGAGCCCAGGTGCGAATCGGCCATTGGATTCACGAGGACAGCCATCGGTGTCGCGTGAAACATTTCGCAAATAAAAAACGAAATGAAACGAAAAAAAAAATCAGTTGCGTTGCAGAAACAAAAAAACGGCACACTTGGGCTGCGGGTTTCGCCATTTAAGCGAATATGTTCCATGGACTAAAACATGAACGTGAACTAAACTTTGGTTGACGATTTTTATGCAAAGAAATAACATAAAAAAATGGTTTCTGTATCAATTGCGCAACGCAAGCTAAAACGCTTCAAGTTTTAACGGGGTCTTGTGCTGAAGAATCCACGTTAGACGCGTAGGACCCACCAATTTTGAAATGTTTGGAACATATGGAGCAACAAAGTCGTAGCATAAATACAAAAAAAAAACTATTTTCGCAACCATCTTTTAGTGATCTTTTATTATCTAACCGTAACATCCTTTTTATACCTGTTGCTCTCATAGCAACTTTCACACGTGTTTCCCATTCGTCCAACGTCCCATCGTTAGGATCTGGAGACGATAGTCCGATAGAGAAATTAATGGGTTTCGATGATATATGGATCAGATAAGGCATTGGTTCAACCGGTTCGGCCCGGCGATGAAATGTGCGATTTGGAAACATAAAAACCGTCATTAAAATATAAAATATTCCGCGATTCGTTGTGCACACTCCGCCGTTGATCTTTTAGTGAAATGAATCGATCTACCAGCAGGATTGTGTGGTTAGAAGATGGCTCGGCAAAGTGCTTCGCTTTATACATTTGTTTAGTGGTACGGACTACATGAATTTATTTCATCTATTAACTATATTACGGGTTAGGATAGCAGATTCTTTAATGTTTCCACGAAAATATACAAATATAACAATAGATAACAGTTTGGCTCATACATGTTGCTTCTTCATCGAAGCTGAAGGAGTATAAAAAAAAAAGTATTGTGCAGAAAGTATTGTATAGAAAGTATTGTGTGATATTTTTTAAGTAGTATTCGGGTTTGAGCAATGGCTTTGAGTGTTAGAAGGAATAAACAGGTCTAATCCATCTGATCGAGGTTTGAGAACAGATAAGCTTTAATTTAAACTGCCAAGCATACTAGATTGCTTTGTCATTCGCGATGCTAACTATGACTATGGGACAGCCTGGAATCTATTAGGTTTTACATGAATTTTGAATACTTTCTTATTATGTTTGCAATAAAAACAAGTCTTCAAATGTGTGTTACTAATGTAACAAAACTGTTTGCGATAAATGTACTAAACTAAAGGTCGTTATATGTAATGAATGCTCACGAAATAAAATAACATGACAATAGATTTGTAATATTTAAATTTGAAATAAAAATTATAATAGATTTGTAAAATTCGGAAAAATATAGATCATATTAATCATCTCTGCGTGTATCCTTACGTAGTGAAAAGATCACACTATGCTGTTTTTATCAGCCTCGATTAGGACAACAATGAAAAATTTCTTTCGTTTTTGTGGAGGTGAAAAACCCCGACTTGTTGCCATTTATTTAATGAATGCAGGTTGAGATAGCTCAAGAAAAAAATAAATAAATGAAAAATACGTACTAAAAGTGTATGAGTAAATGCATATTGCACCTGTAAGAGATCGGAAAAAGTATGAAATTGGCAAAGTTATTAAATTTTAAAAAGTAGCGATAAAAATGACCGCTTTCGGTACAAATAGGTATAGCACAAAACCCGGTCTTTGTAGTGTTAAGCTTTGAAACTCCAAGAAACATGCAAAGTAATGCTATTGGAAACGAACATTCAATTCATTTTTTCAAGTTCGTACAAAATATTACACGAAAACTTAACTATTATCATAACCATAAACATAATTTCAAAATCCACCAAAGAAATTGTTCCGGAAGTGTTATATTCGTCTATAAACATGTAAAGAACTCCTTTTTAGGTTAAACGATCCACCCTAGTGCATTTCTTCTAAATGAGAGGAACGACATTGTTCCAAACATGTTCCAAACTCACCGCACACCTCAAACGAGTGAAATAATGCGCTCGTGGCTAATGCCGCACCAGTTTTCCAGTTTATTTCATCGAACTGCCCCATCGCTGGCCAGCTGTCAAGCCGCCACCCTAATAGAGCAATCAGTGCTTACTGCCAATGAATGCAAAATGTAAATAGAAAACGGCAGGGCAGGCGTGAAAAGTTAAGCTCGTCAGCAACACCTATCATCTTCGCATCATCAAATTTCCCAGCAAAGTTTTCACAACCGCACGATCGGGCAAGTGCGCTTCGGTTTAATTACGGTGCGCATTCCTGAAATGCGCGCGTCGGATAGTAGCGCTTAGAATTTGACGCCCCTTTGCCCACGTGCACTGACGCCGTGGATGCCAATGCCGGACCGCAACGTTGCACATTTAGGGTTGCCCGGAGCAGAAGATGACCGGACCGGACCCCCCCCCCTTCCCCCCTCCAGCCCTCTCCCAATCCGGAGGGGTGCAAGGTGAAGTGTTTGTATAATGAGCGATCGTTTGGAGGGCAGTGCCGTTTAACTGAAGATCGTAAATATCGCACAGAGATCACGCATCGGGCCGAGTACGGCGAGAAAAAGCACCGTGACGTCATTTGGGAAAAAAGTGATGGAGACTTGATCACCATTTAATTAAACGGCTGGTGATGATTTGCATTCTAACGTGCAAAGCGGCGTGTAGTACGGTGCATGTGTGCGTGTGACGCGAAGCGGTTCTCGCACGATCGCAAACGTGTGTTGACCGAAACGCGATAGAGAAGCGAGTTGGAATCACCTAATAAAAGGTGATCAATCGTGATCTAGGCACAATGCACCGCACAAGACGTGTATGCATCACCATTTTTTTTTCTAGCGCAAATTAAATGGTTTAATCTATAACAAAAAATGCTCACGGCCCGGCTCCGAACGAATACATTCTAACCATTCACTGGCATCATTTCCAGTTTGCAAATTTTAGTAAGACAAGGAACGGATAAACCATCGTTCGATAGGGTTCATAGCGATAAATAATTCACGAGATCACCTAGGTAGCGCCATGCATGTATAACTTTGCATATTACAAGTGGCAGCGCAAAATTCCACTTACCGTTCAATCGCGTACCGCTACGATCTGTTGCACATTCAAAAATTATTTAAAATGTGCTATAGTATAACGTGGGAAGAAGGTTTAGATGGAAATATGTTTTGTGAATATGCTTAGAAGCTCATTAAGTGATAAAAATGGAGGGTAAAACTTTCTTTTACAGCGATTTTTTACGAAACATCTTAGGAACTTCACAAGAATTCAATTTAGATTCCCAGGTAATTTCATTCCAGCTAGATGATAATAAATATACTTCATGGTGATATGATAGGGAATGACGAAATGTATACATTTAATTAGTTTAATTCAAATTGCAATTCATGGGATCATATTGCAATTCATGATGCAATTGTGTAGCGTATGACTAAGATCTTGCTGACCATCCAACCTTCCATCCAATCTCAATTGACCATCCAGCTACTATTGATTATGAACGCTTGGCGAAATGTCATAAAAAGGATAAAGGATTGGTTTCATTTGATCGCTAAAAGGACTTTGGGAAACATTGTGTATGGAAATCTTATGAAATCCTTATAAAATCTTATATTTATCAATCATTAATGTTAGTAAATGCCAATGAAAAAATCATATTTATTCTTTTCCTTTGGTACTGAACCATAGGAGATCCTCTGATAAGGTAAAATGGTGTCAGCGATGAGAACATACAGTGGCTTAACAGTTTCCTAAAGGCCCGTTTAGTGATCGAGTGAAAGTGAACGTGAAATTTTGGTTTTTCATTGATATTTCACAAATTACCCATCATAGCATGCTGTTCGATATACCAAAAGATGGGGAATTTCATTCCCCAATCCGTAGCATACAAATTTCTTTAGATTAATGAAATTTAATGCATTTCCTCTTTATTCCCCGCTGATGATGGATAATTAATAATGAAAATTTAATGGTCAGCGGGGAATAAAGAGGAAATCCATAAAATTTCATTAATGTAAAGAAATTTGTATGCTACGGATTGGGGAATAAAATTCCCCATCTTTTGGTATATAGAACAGCATGCTACGATGGGTAATTTGTGAAATATCAATGAAAAACCATAATTTCACGTTCACTTTCACTCGATCACTAAACGGGCCTTAACCTGTAGATAATGAGAGATTCATCCTGCCATTCTCAAACGCATGCGAAGTTCCTCAAAGTAGCGTGGTAGGTCCACTGCTATTTACTATCTTCGTCAACGACATCGTATACACTGAACCTGATTGCGGAAAAAATATACAGCCAGCCGAGCTTTTTCAACTTCTTCAAAAGCTTCATATCTGTGGGTCTAATTTTAACCTCCTGTTTGTTCTTTAAACGCTATGTTCTACACATGTTAGCCAGTGCAGTACAACTACTTGCACTAGAAAGAAGTTTCCAAATATACTCGACTGAAAACTATCAGAATCTTCAATTCCTGGAAGTAGACTCAGTGCGTAGTTTTGTTTTCCATTTAGACGATAGATTTAATTTTCAAGCACACTATGAACTAACAGTGTTCAAAGCGTTTCGTCTTTTAGGTCTCGTGTTCCGAATTGCTATGGACTTTAAGGACCCGTATCGGTTCTACCGGTTGCTTTGGTCGAATACTACTAATTGTCCTTCTTACCGTACTCGTTTCCTGTTATTTTTACGTGAATAACTTCAAGCTTTATTTTGAGTTCTGTCTGGTATCTTCAAAATATCAAAATACCAGTTCCTATCAGGTTTCCATGATATAGGACATTCCTCAGAGCAAGTTGTTTCAACTTATTAGCTCGTAATTCATGTAACCCTTTAGTAATAAAGGTCGAATGATGCAACTTGATTGATTTTAATTTGAGCGCAAATCATGTAAAAGCGATCCGCCAGCAAATAATGTAAAAGCGATTTATTGTTTATTTATTTTGTATTGAAGTATTTTATTGTTGAAGTGACTTGCAGCTGTTGGTGTGTCTTAAATGTTTGGTTTTTTTGGTTTGTCTGTACCAGCTGTAATCCCGGAGTCTCCACCAGAGCCTGGCAAGTTTAACGCGCTGCACAATATTGAGTCTTTCGTTCAATTCATTGAAGAGCCAGCCTTCATTGTCCTTCCACACATACGGGGACTTTGTTACGATGATGGAAAAATGTGTTTACGTGCATGGTTTTGTTATAATATTGAGCTATGAAAACATCTACTAGCATAGTAGGGAGATTATTTTTCCACTACAATAATCAAACCATGATTTTAAAATATTCGTAATTTAATGCCAATTTACAGTCATTTGCATCAATCATCTTGTCGAGCCATAAACTTTACGGCGGAATAGAAGACTCATCACTTATAGCAACTAGGGGTGCTCCTGCAACAAATGCACCCTCTTTACGAAAAACTCACACCTCAACGATCGATCTTTGTCATGTCTGCTGATAGTGTATGCGAAAGAAAAAAAGGCCCAAGCACGCTTCACCGTGCCCAGAGTTCATTGTCACCGTGCACAAGCGGTAAGTGCCTCACAGTGACAAACCGCACAGCAGCCTCACAGGGGAGGCTACATCCAATGCCAATGACCGACAGCAGCGTGACAAACAATACCCCCAACGGATGGAGACATAACTTTACGCATGCTTATTAACGACCGGCTAATCATCCGCGGCCGACGACAAAGCGAGACACGTCGCGAAACGATATTGCTGGACTTAACTTCTAAATTTAGTAATAAAAAACGATTACACACACACACACGGCCAGGAACGTGCCGAAGCTGTTGCGTTTGGGCGTGAAAAGTCCCAAACACTGCCCAAAGCCGCTTACGGTGCCTGGGGGGACAGCGGCAGCGATGGCGTGCGCGAGAAGGGCTATGGTAACGGCATCGGTGCGTCGGTAAGCACGCGCTTGGCTCCGGATTTGCTGGCCCTACCGAGGGCCTCTAATCAGCGGCCCGATAGCGATAGTGCGTATGAGTGTACTCATGAGCGCAGCATGAGCCAGCACGATAAGATAAGGCGCTATCGTGAATGACCCATAAACAAAAAAAAAAGCTATATGGTACGATCGCTGCTTCGACATCGCTTTGATGGGTGATAAGTTGCGTGAGGGTTGTACGTTCTGGACGTGGCACCGAAGAGTTTTATGGTTTGCTTCTGTTGCAATCCATTTGGTGTGGTTTGTCTGTTGCACTTGGTGGTGAAGATTACATTACATTGAAAACATTGTAGCTGAGGATGTTTCTAATGCACTGTGCCTAGATCCTACAGACACATAATATTTAGAACGTTTACTTTCATATGAGATATCACATGAAACATCACTCCCTCAACATCGCATGCGAATAGAACAGGCAATTTTTTCGGGGTCGAATGTTTTTTTTTCTTCTTCTTTCATACAACATTCTGCAGTTTGTCTAGGACTACCATTTCTGCCATTGCTTAGTAATGCCCAAATCTGTGAGGTTCCGGAAGTTTAGTTTAGAAAGTTTGGCCCGAAAAGTCAAACGGAAGTATCGTATATACGGCGCAATATAAGATACAAACGTGTAGCAAACCTAAGAACCAAAAACGAATTATCATGAGTAAACATTGCATAAACCTTGTCTCAATCACTCAAGTTTGTTGAAAATATCTAACACCAATGGATTTCCGTTGTATTATATAGGTTATGTTAATGATTTTTTCCGTTTGTTTGTCTTTTTTCAATATTTAAAACCTAAACTACATTAATTCTACATGTTCAGATTATATTATACAACAATGTATATCTATACTTCTGTATATGGTACCTCGATATACAACATTTATCTATGAGAAGTTATTTTTAATTTGAATTAATTGAAAACTTAATCAACACATCAATTTAAAAATGTAATTTATGTAAAATAAATAGTCCTGTTTATAAAGAAACTAGAAAAATTAACTTCCTCATCAAATAACTACCTCTACAAGCTGTATAATCCCAGGAGGAGGGCTATTGTACAACATAGACCAAACAACATTTCATTGATCATCTTTGCTAAACAATAATAATTTATAATTAATGGCAAAAGATAAGGATATATGGCAAAGTATTTCATGGCATAACATATTACTGGAGTCCAATAGTATTCATGCACGTATAAAGAAGTCTCAACAGCTTATTTTAATTCTAGACTTCAAATTGTATGACGCTGTTGGTGAGAGAATTGAGCTGATGTTGCAAAACCATAATAAGACTTTAACAGAACAAACATTTCAATATGCTGTTATTGTTTCTATATGTTGAACTGCCCGTTAATGTGGTAGTGGCGGTGATGGTCTCCACAGGGCAGGATCGGTACCACAAACCGAGATCTAGCCGATATGGAGCGTAGCAAGGAGTGGCTAACACAAACCGTATGTTGGGTTAGCCCCTCTGGCGTACGCCAGAATTCGTAGTAATTATCTAAGTTGAAAATACTATGTTATTAATAAAAAATATGTATTTCACAGTATTATTTCGAGTTTTGCATTAGATATGTCAAAAAATATTCATTCGTTGATTTGTGAAATAAAACAGGAATAAATGTTCCTTCTTCTTATGGTTTGTTGCAATTTCTAAGCAACTATGGCTTAATGACTATCTGCATAACTACTGGGTAGCCGCGCAGTTATCGTAAAGAATCAAACGAACAAAGAATCTTTGGATCTAGTAGTGATAAAATGGAGCCTGTTCATCGTAAAGTTTTGAGAACAACGTTAAGCTTAAGTTAAAGTTAAGTTATGTTAAGCATCTAATTTAATTGAAAAATTGCAAGTTGAAGTAGGGTAGTGATAAAATTTAGTTTTACTCGTAAGAACCAAACATTTTACGATTTTATTACTAATGATTTTTATGATTAGTTCGGAATAAACTCGTTATTCTTTTTAATATTCCTTAAAGTTCTGTAGAATATTTTCATTATGTCGAACATTCGAATGATGTGCAACATAACATCAATACAAAATGCCTTTTTCTTTTATTTTTCCGATTGCAGCAAAACAAAACTTTGATAAGACATACGGATGTGCGAAAAAACAACTTGCTTAAAACTGTTTCCACCGCACGATGCAACCATGTTATGCGTGACAAAACAGATTACGACTTTCTGTGAGGCTTTTTTGTTGTTGTCAGAACAGCATCATATTTGATACCGACCCAAAAACCCATCCCCAGACACACAACGGTCGCCTGCCCGATGCCGCTTCTTCCGAGAATGGTTCCATGTTCCTCCATGCAAATGCCGCTCGTGTTCGTCGCGTAAGCTTTAGACTCCCGTCAGCATTAGTTATGGTCCCTGGAAGGCTCGGCCAGGTCCGTCCAAGGGTTTCACCATTAGCTACCCCTGAAATTCGCACCACAACTTGCTGGGGCGGGTTGAGAGCAGTAGCCTGAGAGGAGACGTATGGATGATCCTAGCTACGTGTAGCCTTCGCTGTATACCTGCCGGCGGGATTATACTGCAGGTAGCGTCGATTCTCGGAAGGTCCGTGCCCAAGATCTCATTTCATCGGCTCCACTCTACCTACCCGTTCACCACCACCGGCCCCGGGTGCTGCTGCCTCCAGATTCGCCGAACCGTTAATGGTTTACGCTTCTCTCTCTCTCTCTCTCTCTCTCTCTCTCTCTCTCTCTCTCTCTCTCTCTCTCCTGCCCCGTGGTGATCCCGTGTTCCGCACGCCCGGGGTGCGCTCAGTCCTCAGGGTCAACCGGCACACGAGGGACATCTATGTCGTATTTTTATTGTAACCTCGCAGCGGGTGGTTTCTTCCTTCTTTTTTGCATGTGCAGGAAGTTCATCAGGATGTCCTTCCAAGTGCAAGATATATTACGCCTGGCACGCAACTGCGGAAGCTCGATCGTTCAGACCGTAGCTACCCATTGGTACATTTCAGAATGTCCCAAAACCTTGGCAAGCGGGAACGGAAACGGAGTTTCCAACTCAGGCACAAAAAGGCTCGATCGATCATGGTATCAGCGGCGGTTCGACGAATCGACCATCGATCGTGAAGCCGTGACGTGACGAAACGGAGCAACAACCTGCTGCCTGACAAAAGGAGCAGTCGTCGATTTGATGATGATGATGATGATGATGATGATGATGCTCAGCACGCCGAGGACCGCCAGGAGGTTCCTCACGCGCCCGTCCGTCTTCAGCAACGCAACCGAACCGGGCCCGGAGATGCTTATCGGATTTACAAATTTGAAGGCGCGTCACTCGCGGGTGAGGCAAACACGGACCGCAACGCCATGCTGGTTGTCGTTTCGACAGGGGGGCCTGCTGTCGGTGCGTGGGGGATTTTGGAAAGGTTTGGACCTGCGGCTGGTCGATTCTGGTCGTTTCCATTAATCTTTCGATCATGAGAAATCCGTTAGAATAGACCGAAATGCCATTTGCTGGTTAATGCTGTCTGTCTTGCCGTTCGTTGAAGAGGTGTTCGTTGGTTCTGCCTTTGGAGACCGTTGACCTTCAGTGGCGTTTGCCTCCCTCTCCCAGTTTGATGCGACCGAGATGGGAAGGCTAGTAGAAGCCATCGTCGTTCGCATCCAAACACTAGAGAAGCGCGACAACATTATTGTTGTATTCAATTTTGGGAAACATTCCAAACTTCTCAACATATAGAGAATAAAATGAACTATTACAGGAATGTGATTTATTCGCGCACGTACAGCTGGATTGGTAAGGTATTCAATCGATCCGCTCTCCTGACGTCACGATATAGGCTTACCGAAACGGTGAGGCCTCGGGAGCGGATGACAACTACAACGTAATATTTAAATGTTCAATCCAAGCAAGCGGCATCGCTCGGGATTTTGTTCACCAAGCGCGATTGTGCGGACAACTTTGTAAACGGACGAGGTTACATTTACATGACGGCCGCACTGCCACATGGTTCATTTGCAGCTTACAGTCGAGTCTCCTGGTACCAGGGTTGTTTATCAATTTTCTGAGGTTAGTCTAATTGTTTGCAGATCGAAACAAGTAAATAAAATTGGTTGGAAACTTACTTAAATAGAACATATTTTTTTGTATAACATCCTTAGTTAAATTACGAAGCTTGATACGGTGTACAAGCCGACTGTAATTCCTAAGGTCCTAAAAAAATATTCATAACTTAGAATCACGTGAATTTTGAAAAAATGTTGCACATAACATGACAGTTATTCAAAAACTACAACCTATTGACCTAACAAAAACTAGACCTATTGAAAAATGTTGATTAAATCAGTACGGGCTAAATGTATTGTTGCTCGATTTTTCCTATATCCTATCAAACTTTCTTTATTTCTTGAGCAGCTATCAAATCTTTAAAAATTTACAAGATAAACGACACTTAAAATCATAATTCAGATCGATCAGCCGTTATTGAGTTTTAGTAAGACTTCCCAAAAATGTTTCTATTTTAATAACCATAGATATTTTAATAATCTTGAAGATGTTTCTTGGAGTAAGCTTTAAGCTATAAACAAAACGAAACCCAGACTCACTTATCTTGAACTGTACTTGCTCTATTGCGAATTCAGAATGTGTTTCAATCACCATGTCTTATATGACCACAACTATTAAAAGCCCAAAAATACTTCCTTCTTCAGGACAAACGGATTGATTCTTAGTTGCCAGTTCGTATTTTAGTCGTGAGAAGCATTGTTGTTTTTGTTCATGTCTCAATAACGTCTCGGACGCGTCATTTTTGTATATAACAGATCTGTTATAGCAAATCTGATGTTGAATTCATCAATGTATTTTTCTGAGCAAAAACTTTCGCAACAACCCTTCCGTCCGGGAGATATTCCTGCAGGAGACTGGGATGCGTTGAACCAGACCAATTGAATATACATGTTAACCCCAGAATCGCTTCGGGATGCAAATCAACCGCCACGGATGTACATATGTACACAAATTCTCGGCTGAATGAAATCAACAATCAAAACCAATCGGCTAACGGGTAAACTTGTCTGGAAGGCTGAAAATGGCTGAAAACGTGGCTTGCTATAAAAATAGCTCGCTTGGCCTTCCTCGCCGCTCATTCCCAGCGGCGGTCCAAATATTGACAAATCTATCCCGCGGCTGGGTAGCTTTCATAGCCTGACATTCGTGGCGCCCGCAAGCGTATGTGGACGTCCAATTGACAGAAATCGATCAATTAATCGGTACCATCCCCTCCCCCCCCCGCAAAAGATGGCGCAAGCGTTTTGATTAGCGCGCGCCCGCAAGTCCAAAGTCACGCTGGGTGCAGCGCGAATGGTTTATTGTCGCTTTGATTACACACCATTATTGTCCCATCAGGCTCGTCTGCTGCCGGTTGCCGGTTCGACTTGACTTTGCTCACACGAGCAATTGGTGCTGGAGCGACCATTTGAGCGTAGCCTGACTAGAATGGCTACCGTCGTGTGATGAGCCGGTTTGCTTTGACCGTTTTGTTAACCTTTTTCATTTCGTAAGGTTTACCTAAAAATAGCGTTACCCAAAAGTGACCAAAAGAGCAAAATATTCCAATCGTTCATTGAAGAAAACAAAAAAAAAACAAAGCAAAAAGAATTATAAATGGTTTCTCTTATAACAACCACATTTTTTCCTCCGTTCAATACCAAATAAAGCAACCGGCAGCGGGGCGACCTAGCACGAGGTGTCGCTTCGAACCCGGATTTTGTTTTGCCAGCCGGATCCGGTTCGAGTGACGTTTTGTTGGCTGTAGTCCTTGGCGGTGGAGATGTTGTTGACAGCCGTGGAATCTTTCCGCGTTGCGGCAAACTGCTTGGCGCTGTGTTGACGCGCTCCATCTGGTGCTTATTCTTAATGCCTTTCTTTACAAAGCTGCTGTTCGCTCTTATCAGCGCCATCAGCGTGAGTGAACGTTCTATTAAGGAAGTCAGATTGAGTGTACGTTGTTTTTATTACAATAAAGTACTTCAATATATACAATTTCACAAGTTTTCACACAATTGGGATTCGCATTTGATTTATTTTTAATGATAGGCACCAGGCCCTGCCTTTAAATGTTTGAATAGGCTTCTTCATTAGCAACGGTCGCTTGCAAGGTTAACCACTATCACGGCAAGAGCCACCACCAAAGCGTCCCATAATTGATGAGCGTTGTTTGATTCGATTCGATCTGAGGTAGAAACGTGTATTAGCATCAGACGATATAATGAGGCATCCTCCGGAGAGGTAGAGAACGTTTTCGAAGCTTTTTTTAAGCGTTTGTACAAAGGGACGGTTTAGAGTTAACTGACGATGAAACGGAATTTTGAATGAGATGGTTAGAATATATAAAAAGATGCTACGCATAATGAGAAGGAAACGAAACCAGATATTAACTATAACATTGGCCCTCGTAGTGCCAGTTTTGAGGTTGTTTTAAATTCGAATCTAATGGTTTTTTTTGAACACACAAGCCAACCACTAAGTTTTTTTTCATGTGGGGCTTATTCCAAAGTATTAACTAGGTGAAATATTCTAATTTTATTCCTATGATTTCTAGATAATTAAACAATTTGCAAGTTTTTATCACTAGTCGATCTGGCAAATTACAAAGCAACTTCAAAAGGAAATATAAAAAAACTCAACGTAGGTACGATTTCAACCTTATTTCGTTGTTATTATGAACTTTTAAGCTTTGAATACAAATTGAAAAAAGCAATTTCATATCTTCTATACAAATCACAGCATCATTGTTTCCAAATATTTGGTTGACATAGTTTTAAACAACCAAAGGCTACATTTGTCTGCGCTTGGACAGTTTAGCTCATGCAAACGATACAGTTTTTTTATTTCGAAAACTCTAGATCAAACCTAAGCGATCACTACGAATTGTACGAATTGACAAGTATCATGTTCAAAGCTCATTCACTAGCATTCAACCAATATATTGTAGCTATTTTCAAACCTAGTTACTCAAGAAACATAATACACGAGGACCAAACACCATGACACACACAGTGTAGGCCCTGTATCACACATCAGTGACTAGTTCAAATTAATCGGATAATTATAGATGGAATCAATAATTTAGTAAACAAGTTAGGAAAAAATAACATGTGCCATATCAAGCACTGGAATAGACATGAAGATGAGAAGTTAGCAGGAACTCAAACGTTCGACCAGCCATTATTTTCGTATGTATAGGCTAAATTGGTTTTGGGCTCACAAAAGCAAGAGGAACGTATGGTCTGGTGAGCAGAGCATGGTTCTACAAACTTTGAATTGTGGGTTAAAATCTCATTTGAACAGCCTCTACGTACGCTGGGTTTTCGCTGTCCAGCTATAGCTAAAAATAAAGTCATGTAGTGATCTTAATGTCCGCCAATAAAGGTGAGCATGCTTGATTCATTCAAATGGACCTTGTGTCATGAGTATTGTGATATCAGATGTGTAATGTCTCTGTTAAATTTATTTGGTTAAAACTCTGTTAATTTTAATACTTAAGATACTTGTATGAAAAATACTGTAAAGTAATAAATACTGGGCGTTTCAAATGATTTTTTCGAAACTATTGATGCAACAAAAAACAGATTCGGTGCCTACTCTCGAATGTATTAGTGCAATGTAATACAAAGAGAACGGATATGGTACACTACTCACATGGGACTCACGGGATAAAGCAGCCGCAAAGTAGCGACCGTCGTTCTTTCGCAAGCTTGAAGGAGCTTCTTAATGATGAAAAATTGATTCGTAAAGTAAAAAAACTAACACTCAATATTTGATGTGCCTTTGGGACCGTCCACACTTCCCTGCCGACCGCGACCACGATGGTGTAAACGTTTTGTAAACAGGCGAACGGTAGCTTCCTCACCAATTACCAGTCGTGCGTCACGCAATCCGACCGACCCGGCAATCGATTGGTAAATGCATCGCATTCACTCCAGGCCCTTCCATCCGACGCGCGCGCGCGCGCCTCGATTACTCAACCAGCCACGACGGACGGCTCGCTGGTCGATGGTTGCCGTGTCAAAAAATGGCGTTGACGGCAGATCTATTTAGC
Organism: Anopheles dirus; assembly: GCA_000349145.1. Lineage (NCBI taxonomy): Eukaryota > Metazoa > Arthropoda > Insecta > Diptera > Culicidae > Anopheles > Anopheles dirus. The sequence continues at coordinate 157,581 of KB673002.1, forward strand.
TAACAATTTAGCAGCCCCCGTTTCGATGGCAGCCCCGAACCGTTTAGCGTCCGTTTGGTTGACAGCGTTGCAGTCGCTGCGGGTTGCGTAACGCACATCTTGATCCTTGAGCGTTTCGATTCATTCAACTCGAGTTATTGAATTCTACAGCGCACGCTGATGACTTCCTAAACGGTGAGCAAAGCAATGGCTATGCATCTCATCCGAAATCCGAAGCCTAAAAATCAATTTCAGCGACAAAGCAGGAAGCAACAATGAATAAAACATTATCGTAGGGAAACAACAAAATACGAAGGTTTGTTCTTTATTTTATGCCTACGTGCATTTTTTATAGCTCGCAAAGCGTTGTGAAGCGTTTTAGGTCGTGATACTGCATAAAAAAAACACAAGAAAATAGAACAAATAACTTTCAAGCTGAAAACGTGAACGTTACACGTTACAACAAACTCGTTCACGTAATATTACATTGTTACCAGTATTTAGTGAAAACCAACCTTGGGTGACTTGTTTATGCTATGTATGCGATGGCCGTAGCTCATCAAAACATTTCCGTGTGTAGTTAACACACGGATCGTGAGGTGTAAAATGTGGTGCCCGATTTGAAATAAATGAAGCTACTCACTATAAAACGATAGCAGATAGTATTAGGTGTGTTGTTGTGGTTTAAAAACAGCGTTGATAGGCACAGGTGGGTGTTGACAACGGCAATGTGCGCCATTGCAGTCAGCCACCAAATGGCGATAATACATGTTTTCCATTGTAATCCGTTTCAAAGTAAGAAGAGCCTGATGATTGAATAGAAAGCTAATTGTTTTTAACTTGTGGTGCCTGTACAAACAGCACTGCACGGAACTCACTTTCAGCACTGTGTAAAGCACAAAAAAATCCTCAGGAGAGTCTAGCTTTGAAACCTCCAGGAAAGGATATTCATTTTTCAAAGTCCGTTTAAAGAACAAGCTCAAGTAAACGTGAAATTTGGGTTTTTCGGTGACACCTCACAAAATGGATAATGGATAATTTCAATAATCTTTCTTGACAATTCTTGAAAATATTATTCTCCTTGGTGTTCAATACTAATGCTGTTTCCATGGGTATTTCGTAGAATATAATTTAAAAAGTTATTTTTTCACATCAACTTGATCACTAAGTAGGCCTTTAAATGCAACGAATCTTGAAAATCTAAGTTTGTAGGAAGAATGTATCAATCCGATGACTGACGTTGCTTGACGTTGTTTATAGAGAATGAGCAGATTCATAGGTGTAATTGAAGAAATATGCCAAAATGTGTGATTATTGATCTCGTTTATTAAAGAACTGACACTAAACTGTCACTGTCACTGCCCATCCAATCGTTGAGGGTCTATGTAGATCCATCCCACTATTCCAAAAGTCACCCCCCCCCCCTCCCCCCAGTTCCGGAGAGTTGGTTTTCGTTAAGTTTGTATAAATGATTCCACCGAGTCGTGGACTCAAGAGAGGATGTAATGAAATGAAGCAATGCCACTAATGGCAGACGTAACATTGAGGAAGACGAAGCTGTCATGGAATGCTTTACTGATAAACTGTTGGAATGTTTAATTACTATCACTTTACGTGTTATTTGAAAAAACTGCATAAAACCCTCATAAACAGAATAGTAAACTTGAGCACGAAACGAATAAAATCTCTCGATTAGGTTAGAAACCAGTTTTAGAACAAACGATAGCTTTCTAAGTTACTATTTAAGCGTTTTGTTGTAAGCGCGGGATTAGGATGGATTCATCTCCTAAATCACTCCGGCCTGTCTTAGACATTCGTCAAGTCACGTATTGTGTCTTCAAATTGTGCCAAGCATTTCTGTTTTGGAAGTGACGAAGTTTGTCGAGTAGATTAGTATGGAAATAAAAATAGAAATTTGATAATGTTTCATATGCAAAACAGCACACGTATTTTTGTTATTAGGCTGTGTTTTGATCGATGTATGCTTTTGGAATGAAAAAATGTTGATGAGATTGTGGCTGTATTCAGGATATATTTTGGTAAGTGCGTAGCTTCATAGAAATTAGAGAGTAAACATAGAGCACTTGTTTTGTCAAACGGTGGCCAAACGGTTTAGCTCCCTTGCTTGCGAGACAACACTAGCAGTGACTTACCTAATCTTCTATTGACAAAAACGGCAACCCAGCTCATGTAGCAGGAAGCATGATGCAGTGCTTCCTCAAGTGTCCACTAGCGAGGGACCATAAGACCATAAGTCAACCAACAATTGGCCGGGGCAAGTGCGCTTTAACAATCGTCACGCCACATACAGCAAGTGACTCACAAACAAAGCAAACCACCAACCGTCACCAGCACGAACAATCGGCTTCATCTAAGTCGAGTGAGTGCGACGCACGGCAGTACGTGACTAAATGAGAGCTGAGCGGTGTGTGTGTGTACACAACAACGTTCCCGTTGGTTGTGAGTATCGGAGTTCCTCATCCGCCCTACCTGCCACTGTTGCTGCGGCCGCTGATGATGATCCTGGACCATACACAACGAGGAGGTTCACGTGCGGTGATCTCCCGGCAAGAATTACGGTCCGAATGACACGTTCCACCGCGATTATTCTTATCCAATGGTGTTCTCACCAACTGCGCCAGCCAGCACGGGCGCCTCTATCCGAGCAGTTCCTTATTGGCTGACGCGGGACGCGAGAGCAACGAACATCACGTCGCATCTACAGCCGGCACCGGTAATCGTTTGTTCGTAGTGCCAAGATGGTCACCACGAGACCTAGTGGACGCTGGGCCCATTCAAATGTCACGCTAATGGAGACATAATGAGCCATAGAATTGAGCTGTATGTTGGAGTCGCTCTGGGCAGTGTCCAGTGCTGTCATATTTGATGATGCGATGACACCAGCGACCCACATTGGGAGCGTATTTCGAATCGATCCAGCAGACGTGATAAAGCAACGATCATACGGCCCGGGGAAAGAATAGCTGGCTATGATCACATTACTCTCATAAGTGGTAGCATAGAAGCTGATCAAAAATAGGTTAGTTCGTTGTGGGAGTTTTATGGTGATTCAATTGGACACGAATTTCCAAATGAGTCGGTCGTATAGAAGTTCCTGCAACTCTTTACTTTCAGCACATCTTTGATACAGTTGTTTTTCGTATATAAAAAAAACTATATAATGGTATTCTTTTTTTCTTTCTTGGCACATCCACCTCAATTAGGTCTAGTTAGTCCTGTAGGAAATTGAAGTTGTTAACCGTAGCCTGGATAGCCGCAGGGACGGTCCAGTTTAAATTCGAGTCCCTGTGGAATGTGAGACAGGTTGTGGGTTTCGGATAAAAAAGTTTTACTAATATAATATTCCATGTATGTAAAGTTTAGAAATGTGTAATATACATTCTGCGATGTATGTAGCGTAATCCTATAAGCATTACGTTACTTATTTAAATAAATTGAATTAAATATTTATACTGATCGATGCCAATTTTCTTTATTTATTTATGCTATTCTAGTTTTAGTTTCTAGATTCAGTTTTGAACAATTTCAAACAACTTCGAACGATTGTCAAATCTTGTGGACATACCAGTAAAGTGGTCATGAGGTCTTTGTGAAGATCCAGCCGGGTCAATACAAAGCAACAGGTCACAGTGCGAAACCCGTGTTAAACGAAGCGTTCAGGTAGTTCAGGTCTCAGCTACTGTCAGGCGTATACAACCCTCTGGCTTATTCTGGTCCTTCATATTTGTTTTCCGGTTCCGGTACTAGCTAACACAGATCTAGAAAACAAGCGTGAAATCAACCATGATTGAACTTAAACTGATGCAATGTTTCTGTTTGGGGTTTAAAATCACGCAAGGAGGACATTAACTACGTTTAACAAGCCATGAAGATGCAAGACATTAAAATGGTCTAAACTTTTTGTCGTACCCAATCTAAATTTGGAGTTGAACCTTGGGAACATTTGGAGTAAGAGTCATCTCTAGAGTGACGTAAAGGATCAACTTGCAACTAAAATCATGTACACATAAGCACAATTAAACTGGCTGTTTCGTGTACGGCAAATCGGATCGTGCCGTCCCGTATCTTGTTGTTAGGACGCAGGTATACTTTACTCCAGCAACACCGGGGATGAGTGAGAAAGCAAACAAACAGACACCCACAAACCTGCACAGATCGGCCAAAATTCCGATTAACCGTGAAGCTGCCATGGCTCGTGCTTGGCGGCTTCCCTGCCCGAACCGGAACTGGGCTAGTACCGTTCACTTCTTCGTTCCGCGAGCGCAAAGACCCACTATACCCTGCCCTGCCACGCTCTGCTAAAGCTTTTGGATGATAACCTTAAAAAAGTGCGACGCGGCAGCAAAATTGTGAAAGTGTTCAACAAACCCGGATTGATGTAATGAGACGGGCCCCGAATGTGTGTGTGTGTGTGTGTGTGTGTAGGAACAAAACAAGAAGCAAAAAACGGAATTGTACTGCACACACGAAAGCATATTTAAATTTACACGACCGCCCGGGTCCGGGCCGGGTGCGTGTAAGTGAAAAGCCCTCCTCCACCTCCGCGTGATTCGGCCCAATTTGGCACACGCACAGTCTGTCCATGACAATAACTCATACTCATCTAAGGTGAGTTGAGAACAATGTGAACGCGAATAAGGCGACGATGCGCCGTAATCTCGTACGTGAACACGAAATCATCCACTTAGAGAATGTACGCGCAAATGCTAATTTATAAAGCCAGAAAGAAAAACAAAACAAAGGAAGAGAAAAACAAGCGCAAACACAACTGTCAGTGTGTACGAAATATTTCTAAACATTTTATATTTTCCTATCAACAAATTCCACCACGGGGAGGAGTATTGATGTATTGATTTTTCACAAGATTGTTTTGCACATTTGTTTTCAGCTCAACGTCTTTACATACCCCGCACACAAACACTCTCGTATCCCACTGTATCCTTACACACTTCAAAGGCACGACGACGCTACGGGCCGGAGCCGTTTTATTGATTGGTGTATGGGATTGTTGTTTGTTTATCAGTGCGCTTTTTACAACTCTTTACCCACCCTTTTAGCCTGTTTATACGGTACGCTACGAGCTATTGATATTTGCTGTTATCTTCCGCCTGTTAACACTTTTGCAATGAATTTCAATCGCTCCAGTGTGATCATCAACGCCGAGGAAGTTCTATTTGGTTTTGAGGAAGTTCTATTTGATTTCTATTTGGTACGCTGAAATGTGAGTAAAGAACACTGTGCCACGCTGTTTTATTATAAATAGAAGAGATTATTTACCAGAATAAAATAAATAATTAGGACGCATAGAGTGGACTGTCGAGAACATTGCCCCGAAGTTCAAAAGATTAACTATATCTCATAAAAGATCACGAGACTGTGCAAAACAAAAAAGTACGTTCTATTCACCACATTAACTTACAACGATATGTAAGGGTCGCTTAGGGTAAACATACAATAAGAAAATTGCAGCAATCAGATAAATTATTCAAAAATATAGAAAAAATATATTGTTTTTTGGTTCTCCTCTCAGCTGTAACAATTTTCATAAGTTATGTTAAAAAGTCCACATAAAAGTCCTTTCGTGCTTTGCGTCTACATTTGTACTACAATAAAAAAACACTTTTGCTATAAAAGTTGCTATAAAAAATCCAACTGTACGCCATTTAGTTGATAAGAGTGAGACAGTCTGAGGAAAAATAAGCAAGAAATATACTCTAAAAGAGTATGAGTATATAAAATTAACACCTTTGAGAGATGTTCTAAGCTGGCAACGTTATTGAAGGTTGAAAAATTTCGATCAATATGATCGCTTTCGGTACAAATAAGTATTCTTACTTTTTTTTTCTCAAAGACGGGGGTTCGGAAAAAATACGGAAAAGTTTGGATTATGAATTTTATAAAAAGTGTTTTACTCGGTTTAGTTTTGCCTCTTTGTTGGTTTCGGAGATTTTTGAAAAATATGTTCTCAAACCCCGTCACAATGACCCCGCTCGAACTTTATTACATTATCCTCGGGAGTAAATACTGTCTGGAAAGGGAGGAGAGATTTGGTTTAAAGATTGGTGTGAGAGCTGTTGGGAATCCATCCATCGAGATCATGCAAACTTACACCTACAGAAAAGGATATCCCTGAAAATGCCTTTCTCAAAGCGATCAGTTTAAGCGTCGTCAATGGGCGGGGGTGAATTTTTACAGCCTTTTTCATAGGCCCGGTGGTGATAGGTTTGGCACATTAGAAGCAAAAAACCACAGAATTTACCTTTTCTTGCTGGTGTATGTGCATTCGTTTGCCTTTTGGACTAGTTTTCGAAGGAACGAAGTATGATCGATCCGGTGTGACGATCGACCCGGTTAGATGTTGTTACTCACAGCTAAAAACGATCAGTGAACATCTAGTCATCGTATAGTACGTTTAAGAGAATCCGCAAACGCAGGTTTTGTTTGTTTTATATAGTTTTGTATATTTTGTTTTTCATTTCGTTTTCATTTAAAAAGTTCAAACTCTATCGCCCTACACCGGACGACAGCCCATACAGTTCCTTTTCTCGCCCGTGTGCATCTCTACTACGCGGTGTATGTAGGGAGGGGGGGTTTGTGTGTATACAGGTTTAACGTTTATGATCACGATTGGTTTTTTAGTATTTTTTTGCATGCTTGCAATTCGTTGCAACCGCGCGGTTTGTCTTAAATAGATATACGCACTATCATATTATATACCTTGACACATACGCGCCACCATCTTCTCGCGCTCCGCTTACCACCTAATGCTACACTCACTTTACACATGAACAATTGGAAAGAAAACCTACTCACACACACACGCGCGCGCGGCACACGCGGATTTGCACGCATTCGCACGAAACACGGCAGGAAAAACGCCGGAGGAAAACACCAGCACACAAAAAGGATCCATCATGTAGAGAGAACACGTATGAGCCGACGGATATCATTGCGCAACTCAATTGCCATGCCTCCATGGCAAAGTGCTTTTGGCCGGGGTGGCGCGTGCGGTTCGATTACTCGATTACGATTTACTTTTGGAAGCATTGTATGTTCGGCAGCATCACTGGGGGGATGGCACCTTCATAGGAGGAAGACAAAATCAACGCAACGCGCTTCGAACCACCACCACCCACCCCCGGGGGCAGCAGATCTATCATAAAGGCCTGACCAATGGTGGCCTGACCATGTCGCAAGGCAACTAAGATGGAATGTAAATCATCCGCCACTTCTACCCAGTGCAGTCCAGTGCGTCGTCCAAGTCCGATTATTTGCTGTGTGTTTGCTGCAAACCTGAGTGTTTGGCGGTGTGTGTGTGTATGTGATTTGTTTCATATAAGGCACTCGCTTGGTGAATCCAAAATTATAATATTACATGCATGTACACATCATACCAGAGTTGGGGTGGTTGTATATAGGACATAAAAAAACACTTGCAAAAAACACAATCGCGCCCTCCCTTTCTTCCGTGAGGGGGGAAAATATAAATTACTACAAATGTACAATGAATAGCAAATATTAGCGGGGGAGAGTAGAACATTCATAATTATTACTAAGCTTGTAAAAATGATGACAATAAAATATAATAATAATAATAATAAAATAATAATTACAAAATAGTTGTAGCGTTCGTATAAACGTATTACATAGGAAAAAAGGCAGAACTAACACGACACGATATTTTTGATTTCAACTTTCAGCCCCTTTCTTGACGCGTCTTTTTCCTTTGCTTCGTTGTCTCTTGGTGCTTAACGCTAACACGCTTTCTATCGGCTTACGGCTTCTTGGCTTGCCCCCGCGCCTATACAAGGGGAAGAATTTTTGTGCCTCTCCACTACGTTACGGTGCAAACACTTTTTGCCTTGCACTTGCTGCTGTTGCTGTTGGAAGAACTGAGTAAATAAAGCTGCAATTTGTTGTGTTTTTTGTTGTTGCTTCAAACAACCTACACATTCCTTTCTGGAAGTGTTCACAACGGGAAGGAAATGCCGAGGGCGAAAGCGTTGCCATTTAATATTCCCATACCCACTAAACGACGTTCGTCTGTTATATAGCTTAACGATCACTTGTCTTTGTGCTCAAGATGCACACACACAAACACACACACACACATATATACATATATATATAAATTAGTTTTCTGTTTCGTTCGCACACACAAAGAAAAATCAAACACACATCATCACAATTCGCACCACCGGTAATCTCTAATCGCAAACTAATAGAAAAACAAACGATAAGTGTGGCGTCGAAGGACTCGCCCGGAGGACATTAGACATTAGTCGTCTTTTTTTCGTCGTTACACTATCATTATCTTGGAATACAGGTGGCTGTAAATGGATGTGTGTGTGTGTGTGTGTGTGTGTGTGTGTGTGTGCGCTTGTATATAATCCGGGTGTGTGTCCGTATTCCCCGTCCAGTGCACTATCGATCGGGTGTTTTCTCGCGCAGCAAGTGTGAACATGAAAATGGTTTGACAGGATATATGGTTGTGTTTTGCTTTCGGCTGCTCTTTCGTGTGTGTGTGTGTGTGTGTGTGTGTGTGTGCGCAAGCGTCTCACTGACACACACAGACACGCAATCACATTTGCGAAATGGGTGGTTTGTTTCGGTACCGTTAATCGAACGTTATTACGGATTTGAAAATAAATAAAATAAATTAAAAAAGGGAATCTATATCGGGTGCGTGCGGCTGATAATAAATTGGCTTTACCACTGTCCCCTATCTAGTCGTCTACTATCGTCATCATCCCGTTTTTTCACGCACGCACGCACGCACGTACGCACGAATCGCACATGTGTGTAAGGTTGTTTGTTTAGCACAGTAATATGTATATATCGGTTGATGTATAAAATACGAAATCAATTATTAATTAAACTCCCATCGGGGAGTAGAGATAGAAAGAGAGCGAGAGAGACAGGGAGGGACAGAGAGAGAGGTACAGGCAACGGAAGTTAGAGATGATTTCATTCTACATTCCTCCTCCTCTCCTCCCCCCCCCCGCCAAAAAACCCCCGCCCACGCCCGTGTGCTTTTTCTGTTGCTGAGAGTTGACGAAACTCAGAAGTAGACGACACCTGAATAGTTGGAAAATTCACATCCTCGTAATTATATTCGCATAGCGATTCGTTTTCAGTTCGTTAAAAAAAGGAAACATTAATGCGCGGAAGAAGTATTAGCAAAATGAGGGTAGGTGCAGCGCAACAGACCTGGGCGTGTGTCTTCTCCTCATCTCGATATATAGATATTATATCAACAAGTGTGCCTATGTGTGCCCATTGTGTGTGTGTGTGTTGCCGTGTTGTAATAAATAATAATTAAATAAATCTGAGTTTAGTGACTATAATATGTGTTATCCGCACAGTAATAATAATAATATTAATAATTATAATAATAATAGCAGCAGCGTTGTAAAGCAACTGTAGCTGAAGGAGTAGCAATAGAAGTAGAGATAGCATTTGCTGCAGTAGTAGTTATAGTAGTAGTAGCAGTAGCAATGATAGCAATAGTGAAATAGTTATAGCATTAGAAACGAGTTGCGTTTAGCGTTGGGTGCGCTTGTGTCGTCATCCTAGCGTGGAGTTATGTTAACTGTAGTTGGCAAAACACACACTACGATCCTTTTCTTTTCCTCACACATGCACGCACACGTTCTCTCCCTCTCTCTCTCTCTCTCTCTCTCTCTCTCTCTCTCTCTCTCTGTCTCTCTCTATCTCTCACTGTCTCTCTCTATCTCTCTCTTCCCCTCGTTCTAGTTCAGTTTTAAGCGCATTTGCTTTACCTGCAGTTCGGGGCATGCGGAAAAAGGATGTGTGCTTACGCGTGCACACGTCAAACTTCTTTCCGATTTACCCTATTCGCCGGTGAATGAGCCGTTTTTGTGGCTACTAAACATCATTTATCGCTTCTCTCACTACTATCCCATTGTCACGCATACACGCACGTACGTACGCACACACACACATACACGGTTTTCCCAACGCACATGCCTCATTCGCTAGTCGTAACCGAGCGAAAGCGACCCACAAAGATAATAATAAATGTAATATACGAAAAAATAATTAAACATTTCAATAATATTACTATCGTACCGTTTAAATCACATAAGAGAAACTGAATAAGACGAAAAACACGGTGTATGTAAATATAGTGCAATAAATCAATAAATAGTTCCTCTATCCATATTTCTTCTAGTAAAAAAAACATACGTCTGCCATATTTTGATGTTATGGTTGTGTGTGTGAGTGTTTGGGTGTGTGTGCGCACTCATTTAATTTTTTGAAATAAAAAGCTAAATTCCCTCGTTCGAAAAGGTTTAAATATAAATACGTCAGAAGCGTTCGTCGGCAACCTCCCTACAGGGTCAGTTTGTGCCACTCTTGCATCGCTGCATATATAAACGAAGCATCTCATTCATCTGGGACTCCGTTTTCCGTAAGCGTAATAGCGCTTTTCTCCGGTGTACCAGAGACTGCGATGCAGTTAGTATTAGGTACCATTCTCCAGCCACGATCGATACTTTACACAAGTGGGTGGTGGTGAGCGCGGAATGCATGAGCTTCCCGCAACCAAAATGAAAAAAATCACCAAAATCGGAGTGTGTTGAAAGGGTTGGGTGTGCTAGCGTACCTAAAGGTGCGGCGTTTCTTACAGTGCAAGGTTGGCGACGAACGGGTCCATGGCGGAGCTGAGTAGATTGAACACCGGCAGGCGTTCCTCCAGTCCGGTGCCGGAAGATCCTGCCCCATGCACCATCGAGCCACCGGCGCCGCCGCCCAACTTCATGGCGACTAGCGAGGGAGACGACGGTGGCGGCGTGGCCATCGGCGACAGACCCTCGATCGGGCTGGCCGGCGGACTGTTAGGGAAGATGAACGGCGGTGGGATGGCACCGCCCTGCTGCAGCGTGGGACTGATCGCTTCCGGGAAGAAGTTGGCCATCGAGGTCGTCGGGCTGAGCGACAGCGAACCGATCGGAGAGGCCCGATCTGACCCGGTGGACATGGACAGTGCCGGACTGAGCGGCAACTGATGATGGTGGTGATGATGATGGTGCTGCTGCTGCTGCTGGTGATGCTGGAGCTGCTGCTGCTGCTGGTGCTGAAGAATGGCAGCAGCCGTCTGCAACTGCGCCACCGACAGGCCCTTCAATCCACCGTGCTGCTGCTGCTGGTTGTGATGGTGAGCACCATGGTGGTGCTGCTGCTGTGCCGACTGGCTGTTGAGGACACTGGGACCGTTGTTGTTCTTGGCCGCACCCTGCGACGACTGGGACCCGTTGCCGGTGGCTGTGGAGGCTGCAGCAGCAGCGGCCGCCGCAGCCAGACGTGCGTGGTACGCGGCCACGTTGCGGTTGTGGTTGCGCGCCTCCTCCGCGTTATGCACGAAGTGACAGCGCGGCCCGTACGGACAGAAACCCACGCTATGGAACGTGCGGCACAGCTCGGTCTTGTATTTCGGATGGCGCTGCAGATTGCGCAGCTCCTGCATGCCGTGCGCGAACTGGCACTTGTCGCCGTACTTGCACTCTCCCGCCTCCTCGTACGGTCGGCAGAGCTCGGTTTTGTATCTAAAATGTTGTCGGTGGTCGCCGGGAAGAAAGCGAAAAGAAGACGAAACGATAAACAAATTGAACACACAATTTCACGTGTATGGTACTATTGCAAAGCAGTAAAGGATCCGGGCTTATCAGCACAGTGCCTGGAACTGTGATCCAGTCAGTGTCAGTGACGACATATTCGTCAATGTTGAATTCAAAATTAACAAAATCAAGACGAACTTCTAGAGAGAGGTAACTGTTGTACTCTACAGAGAAGCCAGGTCCAGTATAAAAAAGAAGTATTGGTTTTCAGAGAAAAGTGACCAGTTCCAATACTAGACTAACAACAGTACCAGTACTGGGGCGTTTGATCGTTCCTGTGCGCAAGCGCCACAGATCTAAACAGGAATCTCAACTGGCCGTCTCGTACAGCTTCTACGGGTTTGGTAAAGCCAAGCATTTCCAGAAATGGCAGACCTTAGACGTATTTGAACTTGTTGTGCCAAAAAAGAAGAAAGTCTAGGTAGTTCCTGACACTTCCTTTACTACTGTTGCAAAAAGGGCATTCGCGTAGAGCGTGAGTGACACCTACCTCGAGGTATTTACTTGCTGCGGCAGCGGTTCGGACTGCGTTCGTTCCAACTTCCGGTGACCGGAGGAGGAGGAAGTGTTGCTAGTAGCGTGCTGGTGGTTGTTGCCGTTGTTGCTGTTGATGGAGCTGGCGCTGCTGCTGGAGCTGCTGGAGCTGCTGCTGCTGCTGATGGCAGTGGTGATGCCGGACAGGGCAGCGTCATCCATCGCCTTCACGCTGTTCAGGCTCAGCATCTCCAGGAGATTCTCCATCGTGAAGCGCGTCGCCGGTTGCGAAGCCGTACGGTGCAGAGCATGGTGATGCTGCTTGCCCGGCTGTGACGGAGCCGTCTGCTTCTGTAGATTGTACGGGTATTGCTGCTGCTGTTGCTGCTGTTGCTGCTGCTGCTGCTGCTGTTGGAGCTGCTGATGGATGTAGAGGTTGCTGTTGAGCGATGGCTGCTGAGCATTGTTGTTGCTAGCGGCCAACGCGGCAGCAACGCTGAAGCTTTGCGACAGCATCTTCTGATTGTTGCTAGTGGCCGTACCGGTAGTACCGTTGACGCTGGTCACGTTTCCCCCACCAACACCACCACTGCCGACGATCATCTGTGTGTTGCTCCGGGTAGCGTTCGCTTGGTTCTGGCGGGAATAAAGAGAGAAATGAAACGATTAGTATTGGTTAGCAGAAGTACAGCAAAACTGATGGATCTGTTCACCACCATTTCACCCCAATAAACATCTGGCAAGTGTATACCCCGTGAGTACCGAGACTAGTAGCATCCATAACACAGCCTCTATCTTTCTCTCTCACTCTATCTTATCAGCTGAATTTATGTCTCCTCCAGCCCCTGAAGCGTTGAATAGCAGTACAAAACCCCTCATCAAGATAAACGGGAGTTGCCAGTTCCTCACACAACCCTCGAGAGACTCCCGCACACGCCCCGACAGACAACATCGCGACGACATATCACTTGTTGTTGTTAAGCACTAGAAAACGACAGGGCACTTATCAGCAGTGCGCGATCGCACAATTTGTGCAAAACTTGTTGGAATGTTGATAGCGGCGACCCTGCTTCTTCGATAACGCACGCACGCAGCCACGTGCAGAACCCGAATAGAAGAAGTGAAGCGAATCTCAGCGCTTTGTATCGCAATGCGTGGCCAATTTCATTCCCCCAAACAAGGAGGCACTTGAAACAACGGAAAAAAGGAACTATCCTCCTGGAACTGGGCCCGGAGTCGCGTTGCGTAACTAACCGATTCTTCGGTATCAGACACCACCGACTTGGTAGCAATTTGCGACAAGCTTTCTCACTCTTTTCTCCCTTCCCGTGCAGAGGGATCAAAACTTTCACAACCTTGTCGAAGGACGTCGGCCGTAGCAAAAATATAGCGCGGTGGGGGGGGGGGGGGGGCATCATACAAAAATTAATGTTTGTTTTGTTTCCTTGCTTTTAAGGCGCGGGGAACGCGCAAGCGCGCGCGTGTCTGCGATTACAACCCCATGTTGTCTGGTGATCGTAAGACGAAGGGTGGTCACCTTTCGGGAGACTTGGGACTCTTGCCCCGGCGCACTCGCGGCCGACAGTCGTTGGGGTTTTTGGTTGTGTCATAACTCCCCCCGTTCCCCCCCCCCTCCCCTCCCCCATCATTAAGTGAACCACGACGGAGTGGCCGGGTTCGCGCAAATGTTGCATATGGCCAAACTGTAAAGTGAAAGTGTCCTAATTTCCAACCCGTCGGAAGCGGGCGCATAGAGAGGTTCGGAGAGCCCTCCTGTGCCCGCAGCGGTCTCACCAACGGATCTGTGGATAGTGATGGAGTTGGACGCCAATTCCTATCCTCTGCTCCAGAGTACGGCTGAAGTCCAATGGCACAAACATCTCTGAGTGCGATCCGTGCTACTGGTCGCAACGGAGCAACGCTAAAAACCGGAATTGTTACTACAGCCTGCCTGGATCTCTTTTCCTCGTCGCGACAGACGTCTACCACTTTCTGTGGTGCAACATAATCGTCGGGAACGGTCGGGCAGACTTGCCGACAGTCTAACTCCATCTATACTTATACGCATAAGCTCATGAGTGTTGGTGTGTCTGAATAGGTGTCCGATTATGCAACTCAATCACGCCACGCGGCTGTTGGAAGGCCAATGAAATGGAAAGGATGGAGAGAGAGAGAGAGAGAGAAAGAGTAAAAAAAAACAACCGTTACACCACCCGGTTCCGATTGGAGGCATCTCCTTCATCTCCACGTTGCGTGTGTTGCGTGAACGGAGAGACGTTGGTGGAGCAGATGAAAGTGAATAAGTATCGTGTATCTTGCGTTTCACATGTCAGACCAGCAGTTTTACATCATACCTAAGGTAGCTTCCGTTGCAAAAAGAACTGCGATAGACTTTATCCTCATTACCTAGACATCATATGTTGCAGGCGCGGAGTTGCACAACTCCATCGCATCTCGCTGAACAGACACCCACCTGCCATGCTACAGAGAACTACTGCGGGCGATGGTGCTTTGTTGGGAACTCAACTAATGACCAGACCCTTCGTTCTCTTGTGCTCTACCGGTGTGAAAATACGATATTTGCAACAAAACAGAAACTGTCAACTTCCGCCTGGTACACACAAAAACACAACCTGTTGTTCTCCGTGGGAAGTGGTTTGGGAAGCTTTTATTGCATACCAGGCGCACCAGGCACCACCAACAAAACCACCAAATGCCACGACCGGTCGGCTTGCGACTGCGACTTGCGGTGTGGAGAGATAAACATGTCGGAACTGACAAACGAGGAAACCGGCAGCGCGTGTGCGTGTTGTGTGCTGGGATCCAAAACATAAAACAGTTGCAGTTTCATACCATACTTTGCAGTGGCGCGAAATGTCATCATACTGTGGGATACTGTGCATTCGGTGTATCGTTGACATTTCCCACGCACAAGAATGGGCCCGTTACGGATGTTGAGAAGTACGTTCGGTTCTTTGCGACTGACTTTGCGGCAGCACACAGCAGTCCGAGGTAATGTTCACATCTTTTTTTCGGTTATGCGTCCTTCAGGCTCTACTTGGGATCTTAAGAAATACTCTTCCTGCTCATACACCATCAACAACTTTAGAGCCGTTTGGACTGGAGCACACACTCTAGTATCAGGCTAGTCTTCAGGCACGTTGAACACTGACTAGACTCAACTAGGGAGACATACCGACACAGACACAGCGCACCCGATATGGCGCCAAGTGGGACAAAGATTTATACGACACTGAGAGACAAGCAATGTTGATTTACGTACACCATCATCACCAAGAAGTTGGAGGTCACAGACGCTTTGGAGCGATATCCGGACCGACCGGCTTCACCCCCCAAGTGGGTGGGGAATAGAGCGCACGTCAGACACCCTTTTCCGTAAATATATGCACACGGCTAGTTCTGCTGCTGCTACTAATGGAAGACAACCAACAACAAAAACCGCCGTTTTACGAAACCGGTTTCCACACAGATCCCACCAGCAAGCGCACGCAGCAACCACCCTCGTTTTGTTTGACGGGTGGTGGCCTCTGGGAGGAAGTGAATTTTTCGTTTTGCGCTGAAGAGTAACAGCACCCGGTGTAGCAGTAGAAGTTGGCGGGCTTTTAACAGGCTGCACAATACATACCGCGACGCCCAGACCGGCCCAGAGAGCTACGAGGCAAGTAGTAGCATACCGGTGCACGAAGCATAAAGCGTACGAAAAGCTTCCGTTTCGAAAGTGAACGTTCCACCATCGTGTTTCCCCCCCAGTGGCACCGTGGTAATATTTGTCTCGTTTTTCTTTTTCTATCTTGGACGCAAAACTGCTCCAAGTAGCTTCTAGTGCTTATACATATTTATGTGAATATGGATGCATTTAGGGTTGATTTCGTTAAGATCGTTAAAATCCTGCCATCTCCGGTAATAATATCGAAGTTCTTTATGAATACCACTTAACGGGTTCCGAGTAGTGATCTCTCGAGCGGTACACTTAACGGCGTTGCTTTCGAGACCTCCTTCGCAGTCCCGCTCCCTAGCGATGGTGATTGCTTCCTAGGGCAACTAGCCGATCGTGCGCGATAAGACGACTGAGAGGCCTGTCCTAACAGTACTACTCCGTGGCGAAGCGAGGGCAAAGGTACAGACACCGGTGCAAGCCCCAACAAACCCAACATGCACACACCGGTTAAATCGTGCAAACGAAGCGCCTACAGCAAGAGCAGCAAACCGGTCCGTGCAGAGACCTGAGACCGAATTCATCACAACAACAGCAACAACGACGGCTCAAGTCCGATTGAAACCCAACGGTCGGTGGAAGATCTGTCCACAGCACAAGGTGACGGAGGGGGCGGAGACGTGGCACACAACATGCTAATAATTGTACCGCACCTTTCCATTTCATTTGGCGCACGCTTTTCTGCCCAACGCGACCCTCGGGGTAATCGGAGATCTTGCACTGGAGAAACTGCACACGGGGCTGCTGGCTGCTCTCTCTCTCTCTATCTCTCTCTCTCTTTCTATCTCCCTCTACAACCACAGTGTGGTCAGGAGTTGAACAAGGAAGCGATGGACGATCGACGTGTATGTGTGTCTATCAATGGGCCGCCTAGAGGAGAATAGGACAATTTGTGCGACCCGCAATTAACTATTATCCTCTGTGCGCATTCGCTTGGGACCCAAGTTTGCTTAACGGGGCGTCGCGGTCCCTGTCGGTATCGAGATATAAGCCGTGGGGACCACATCACTCAACCTGGCCAGGGTGTGATCGTGGATGGATGAAAGTGGAGGGGAAAAAACAATTTCTTCCACTCCATGCAAATCTTATAACGCAAGCAGCGACCCAGCTGGCTCTAGTTTTCAATTTCCGAACAAAAACGAGCAAAGGAGCGGTTGGTGGGGAAGCGGGAGGGATATTCCCGGGGACACCCTCCTCCACCTCCCACCCAACATGACGCGTTTGTCTCCACCAAGGGGGGTGTGGAGTGAAATCGAAAGTGAAAAGGTAAAACCGTAACAACTCAGCGTCGCAGGGGCATCGTGACATCCTCCCTCTCTCGCAGGCGGCAACAAGCAAGCAAAGATCGATTTTTCTTACCTTCACTTTTTACTTTGCGCTAGATTGCACTCTCCCCACCCCCATCGCTTGGGAGTGGGTGGCGTGGCGGCAGCAGTAACACCAGCTGAAGAAATCAGTGCCCTTTCTCGTTTCCTGGCTTCTCGTGGGTACGACGCACACACAACTGCAGTGGCAATGGAAGAGTGCAAGTGCAGCAGGACTGCTGCCGATGTTACGCCCGGTTTGCAGCGCAACTTCGCCAAAGATTTCCCGGTCCTTAAAATCACCCCCATACAGCGGTGTGTGAGTGCCAGAGTTGAGAATTGAGAGCACATCATGTGATGGAAGTTCTGAATTTCTTTTACTATATTCCCAACAACACAAGAAGAAGCTAAGGCCAATTCGCACGTTTCAAAAAGCCCAACAAAATGCATACTACATAATTTGTGGTACCTGACTCAAGAGCCATAGGTTTAATATCACAAACATAGCACCTTTTTGAAATTCTCAAATCCTTTATACGGGATTTAATAGAATTCCCAACGGAAGTTCGTAAAGGATGACAAAAGGTCAATCATTGTTTGCTTCCAATTGGAATTATTTCTATCGGGATCTTCTGAGATGACCCAGAAAATATTGCTGCTGATCCTAACTTTCGTCGCTTAATAGAGATCGCTTAATAAAGGAAAAACCCGAAAAATATATCAAAACTGCAACAAAAGACTAAAAATATTACAGGTCATAAGTACTTTGAAGCCACTATTACAACTTTTGCAGAGCGTATCGAACGTGTTTTCAAAAATTGGTTTTAATAAAAAAAATCATATTCTCAACATTTAGAGAAAAACGCACTGAATGATACCTTAATGACTGATATATCCTGGATTTCTTTGGACCAACCGCATCGCTTAACTGTAACTCTGTAACTTTCTTGACCGCACCCGGAAGTGGGGAAATCCGGGTTTCGTACGACAGCACCTCCTCCCAGGGCACGTGCTGCAACAAGACAGACGACGTACCCCCATGTTTTGCATAAGACAGCAACATACACACACACACTAGCTTCACTTAGGGAGGACCAAAACATATGTCCGTGTCCCCATTTCGGGCACGGAAGTCTGCTGACCTGGTGATCTGGACATGAAAGTCAAAAGAGGGGAGGAGGGGGGCAACACCACACACGCGCTCACACTTACGCACACAGTTGCGCTCATCGCTTTAATTTATAATTAACGTTTTGGTCAATGTCAGTAAAAGGTGGCATCATTCATCGGCTTCCAAGCGACGTCGTCGAGCCGTTGGAAGTTGGTTCGTTTCGCTTTTCGTTACCGCCGGGAGCCGCCACGTACGCACACAGCACACTCTTGCTGCTACTACCACAGCCGGGCCGAGTAGTGGCCCGCCGCGACCGTCTTCTTCGCGTCTTCTGAAACGCTTTTACTTTCTCAAGGTCACAACAAAACAAAGCCCCCAAAATGTACAGAAACACTCACACGCATACGCATTTCCGCGCCCCATTCAAGCCACTAAGTGCGAAAGGGGAAGAAGTGGTGTTAGTGTGTAGATCCGATTCGCAAGACGGTCTTCCACGGCATTGGTGGGGGGACTTGCTACTCTGGCTTAACTTCGCGACCGTTAAAGGTGTGCGCGCGGCACCGACGAGCGCGGGAAAATGTTTTTTTTTCGGAATGGATTTGCTTGACTTAGGCCACATCAGCGGCATCGTGCGCGATACACCCTAATCGCGATCACGTAAGCCGTCGTCTGCGCGGCTGTGGCTGAATAAATAATGAATAAGCATGAGCGCAGAAGAAACGACGACGTGTGACAGGGTGTTTGCGGACCGAGACCTCAAGAGGTTCCGCTTTGCTGCAGAATGGTCAAATAGTAGATTTTTTCCCCCCGTATAGTATGGTACTAGTGACACCCGAAGGAACGCCAAAATGTGTAAAACAAGTCAACTATGAGCCACTACCAACAACGCCTTCAGCCAAGCACCCTGTACAAATATTCACTTTCAATTACTCTACCTAGACACACTCCAACACCAACCACAGGCCGTGCTCAACTCATTGCAATCAACTGCTCTCACTCAACGGGCGGCAACAAGAAGCAAGAGAAGCAACGAGTTTTAATTTCGTTTTCATTAAACCGTGGAGCATCGCACGATCTCCACATTCGCCTCCATATCCACGCAACAATGGTGCTACTCGCCTTTAGCCTTTAAGAGGTAGCAGCAGCTTGCGATTAATTGTTGTACCATAGGCAGCAACACACCCTCTATAAACGATGTTTGTGTGTGTGTCTCAAGAGCATCTCTTGCATCTATCCGCGGCGTCATCCCCCTCCCCAGTCCTACTGTCGATGGACACTCCCCACTCCAATCCCGAATCCGGAGGAGTCACTTGGGATTTCCACCATCACACCACACACCACTTCACACCATCGATCATCCATCGAGGGGTTTTGTTGGTTGTTGCGTGACTACGGATAATTATTATCGCGGAATACACTACGCGCCACCTTTCCCGTACACACACTGCTGGGGGAGAGCAGCAGCAACAGCAGAACGGGTAGCTCGAAAACCGAAAAACCGAAAATTGTACTACCGAGACACGTAATGAAGCAGCTGGAGTCATAGTAGCATGAAGGTGTCGCTGCCGGGAAGAAGGCAGGAAAAGGCATGGGAGCCATTACTCGCATATATCCGCCGCACGATGGCGATCATGATGGGTAGCAGAGTAATTTTTCATCACGTCACGCGAAGATCATCGCTTCACGAGCACCTGCGAAACGAATCAATCAACAAGGCTCTGACTATCCACGTTAGCGTCAACCCGCCTAGTTTGCGGCGTCGTCATGATTTGCCCTGAATTGGTAGTGTAATTGAAAAACGAGTTATGTGCAACAATATGTTGATAATGTTGAAAGGCATAGTTAAGAACCGCGAGATTCACAACTAGTTCCTTTCTCTAGTTTTCCTATTACGGATTTCTCTAGTACGATGTTGAAGTATTTTTTTTCAGATTCGTTAATTTCAGATCCTAAATCGCAAATGTAAAATACAAATTCACAAATTTCAGATTCGAATTCAAACTTCAGATCAACATTTGCAAATAGCACACTCAAACTTCAGATTCGAATGTGTAGGTGTTAAAAAGAAATTATCAAGTTTTATATTTCAATTACAAAAATTTCAAACCCAAATCCGCAAACCCCTAAATCCAAAGTTACACATTTCGAATGGAAATTCCGCAATCCTAAGCCGTTTTATAGCCAAAAATTAGTACAAAACTAAACTGAACACCGAGCAGCCAAAACACTCCAAGCACTTGGAAGATGAAAATTACACTCCGTACGAGGCAAAGAACAAAAAAAAGCTTTACATAACTTGTTGGACACCAAAGAGAGACTCTTTGGAAAGCTTCTTCAAAAGGTCACAAATTATGGCTACGCCGGAATGATGCGTGAAGAAAGATTTCAACATTAGATTGTATGCACTCGCCATTATTTCAACTAATTACTCCTCCAAAAGGGAGAGCGATGCGTTGGACGTGTTCGGAATGGGAAACGGAGTGTTCCTTAGGAGAAGTTTCGATTCTTTCGAAAGACACCGTAGAAATCGGGATTGCTTTGCAAATGCATTCACCAAACCTACCCCCGGTTAAGGCAGCTTCCGTGTTTAACGTCGCTGTGTCTCTCTCCTACAACGACGACGCAAAGAGCAATGACTGGTTGTACTGAAAACGCGCACACATCACTGCACAACACACGTACGCCCACAGCCCGGCTTCCGCGCAATAGATGGCAGAAAACTGGGGAAATTGCATATCGTAACAAAACCACCGCAGCCTCCTCCGGACTGCAATTGAATATCGTGATAAATTTTCATCTTGTTACCGACGACGTCGTGGGACGACCTCCCCTCGCCCTTCCCCACCATGCAATCCCTTTCACGATACAACGACTGCGTGGGCCACATCACACATCTCACATCACATTGGGATTCGCGAAAGGGCAGAAAAAGCAAGGCTTCTCTTGGGCCGCTCTATTATGAGCACTCAATCCGCGGACCTTTTTTGCGTGGAATTCCTCCCACACACACACGCACACACAGGGAGGATTGATATGAAGAAGTAACATGCCTTCTCTTCCGGCTTGATTGCTTTTGCCTCTTGTGCTTCGTGTGGAGACGTTTCTCAAGCAGCTTCCTCCTCTGCGCACACACACACTCGCGCTGTTAATGAGCTAATCTCTCAATGTTCGTACCGCTAATTGACTGCGAGTGGCGGCGACAAAACGAACGTTGGAACTGTGCGGCAGTTGAACCGGATATGCATATTAATTCCAGCGCTGTTGGGGAAGCCTTTTTTTCGCTCACTCCCCATGTTATCCCCGGATTTGAGCCCACACATTCGCGCGCACGTGCTTTCATCTCCACACACACACGCACTCTCCGCAAAACTGGGATAAATTTCCCAATGCAAACCACAACCACCACCAAAAACAGCCTATTATGTAAAAAAGTCGCACGACCCGGTTTGCTCCTTCTTTCTCTTACTATTTGCCAATTTTGGGGTTTGGCCACAAACTCTTACATCCGGGCGCGAAGGCAACAAAAAAAAACAATACAAAACACGAATGAGGGACAGCTTTCGCGCCTTTTTTCACGCCAAAACCGTGAGGGGGAGGCAGACAGGCAGGAGAGCTTGCGACACACAAAACAGCTCCTCCACCCACCGACCGACCGACCAACCCTCTCCCCTCAGGCAGCACATCACACCACACTAAAATCAATATTGCTTGGACGTTTCTTGCGTGGCGGTGGTTTATTTTGGTAACAACACGCCAGTGTTGTGCGGGTTGGGTTGTGAGATGCGGTGTGTGAGATTTCGAAATGAAAAAGCTCAAAGGAAGCGCGCGTCGAGCCCCTTCTCCTCCTTGAGAGGGTGTCCTTCACCGGTTGCAATTTCACAATGGGTGAGAAAGAGAAAAATCCAAACGAAAGAGCCCCGCGTTTGTCGTAATTACGACGGATACGCGTTGCGGGGTCGCTACCAATTTGTGAGAGTTTTTCAAGGATTAAATATCTTTGAAGCTTTGAATGCTGTACAGTTCACAAGTTGGCAACATTTTTGACACTAACAAACATTTTGTAATTTTTGAAACGGTGCATTATCAAATGCTTGCCAAATTGCAAGATCCTTTTCGCTTTCGTAAGTGCCTTATCGTTTTATCCCTCACTGTTTTTGCTATATTTGTACAGATGGTATTACGTACTTTGCCGGACGATTCTGGCATGTTGAAAACATTTATTTTTATCAAAAAAGTTGGTAAAAATTTCCACGAAATTAACATCAAAGCGTACGAGTTTTGTTAGAACAGCTAGCTTATAAACTATTAATTGACGAACTTTTACATGACCTATACCACAGTGAAGTATGAAAACTTCACGGTGATCTTAAGGATCACGTTTGGAAGAAGTCGTTTCTATCATTCTGTCCAAACCTGCACGCACTATTACCTAACGAAGCAGAGGTGTACAACAAGACGTGGATATCTCTACGCAAAAAAAAACGAGTTTTGGTCCGCACCACCTTCAGGTCTCAAGACACAGACAGGCAAATTCGCACAAAACTCCCGGACACGTACGCATCTTTTCTTCACTCACTGGCAAAGATGACAACATGTGAAGCGCTGGAGCAGGCATTAAACCCAACCCATTGGCGGATGAGCTGACACACACATAGCAACAACAACGCGAGTTGGTTCCGCACTCGTAACATGGTGTTGGTGGTGCGTGGGGAGGTTGAGGTGGTGGTGGTGGCGTTGTGCCATAATAAAGCTCCATCCCCATCATCACCATCGTTGGTCGGTGGAGATTTCGCTTTCAATATCGCGAGAGCGTGCTCTCGTAGGGATGGCAAAAGATAGAGAAAGAGAGAGAGAGCGCGAGAGGAGAAAAGTTGTATAATTGACGAAAAAAAGCGAAATGAAGAAGGAAAGGAAAGGTATTAGATCACGAGGCCGATCGCTGTAGTTGATGGCAATTGTTTACCGTAGAGCGGACGGGGCGGGGGCAGGAAAAATGGCCAACTCCCCCCCCCCCCCTTCTCCAGCCGGATACAACGCGGATATGAATATGTGCGTGTTTTCCTCCATTTTTCGCGCTATATCTCTACGGACACCAACACACACCGAGGGGGCACACACTTCCAAGACTGACTCCGGCAGAATTGGAGGGATTGTTCAATAGCACAACATCCACATCGACACACACACACACACACACACACACACACACACACACGCAACACTAAAAACAGGGCAGAGCCAATCCGCCTCCTTCATTTTTCCTTGTTTTTTTTGCTTCGCGCGTATTATTATTAACATGCTGCATAATCATCACCGTGAAATGGGATGCTCGCGGGGTGAAAAAAGGCGGATGGGAGTACACGCGCGCGCGTGTGTGTGTGTGTGTGTGTGTGTGTGTCTGCGATGTGGTGTGGCCGTTACACGAAACCAGCCCGATTCTGGAGTAACTTGCACGATGCCATCGGACTGGAACCCGAATTTGTGGGTGGTTTCGGAAATTTATGCACAAAAATTGGGTGCGCCAAAGTATACACACGCAATCAAAACTTAAAATCCAGTTCTTTTTACACAAAAAAAAAAGTTAAATTTAATAATGATTTCGATGCCTGAGTTGAAAGTGTTGTTTAAAAAAAACTTATAAATTTGAATAAAAACAAAATTTTAAAACCGAAAAGAAGAACTTCAAATGTAGTTTATAAACTACAGCAAACGACCCTAAATCAGCGGGAGAAAACAACAAGGCCTGCGTGTGCTTTACGGTTTAACTCTTCGTTCATTACACCCCTTCAGAACAAATAACTCCCTACTACATCGCGAGTGATGAGGCTCGACATGCTTGGCTTGAGGTCCGTGTACAGGTCCTCCATAAATTGTTGACCATAAAATTAGAGAATTCTACAGTTCTACCTCTAGCTCGTGGGGTGTGCGCTGCTGCCCGTTTCGAAACAAAGTTGCTTCATAAAACGTACATCTTTAGTAGCGAAAAGGAACGCGCCGAGTCGTATTTTAGTGACTTGAGCGAGTTGAAGTCACTCAAGTAAATCCATGCCCCTCCGCCAGCGGGTCCATTCGGTATGTCTTTTTACGTGATAAGTGTCTGCGGCGGCGCCGGTGACGCAAATGAAGCACAAGAAACGGACAACAAGCCAAGAGGCTGCCCTCTCAGACAAGTGCGCGTGCGCGTGCGCGGCAGCAGCAAGTGCGAGCGTTTATATTTTGAATTTTTAACCGCTAAATGTTATGCTGTTTATGCATGCTTGTGCACAAAAGCAACGAGACGGACTGCGTTGCTACTCGTGGAGTAGTGCGCCCTCCCCGATGTCTTCGTGATAACACGAAAGAGACCTTTTGTTTGGGGCGGTGGCTTTGACGTGGTGAGGGAAGGAGAGCTACTAGGCACACTTATCGTGTAATGCGAAAAAATAAGCCCACTTGTATTGCGCGCGCCTGCTGCCTTGTTTTGTTGTGTTCGCTCGAGGAAAAAGAAAAACGAAAGAAACAGAAAAACGGCGAAGCATGAAAAAAAGGGAAAGGCAAACAAGAACTCGGAAAAAAACGCTATGAATGGATGGTTGAGGGGGGCGAAAGCTTTTCGTGAGCGAAATTGAAAATGAACTATCCGCGTTAATGGTATTATTCTAGTTACGTTCTGCGGTTCCGGTTCTGACTCGAGCACAGCACTCTCATCACAACCCATTAGGTACGATATACTCCCGGGGTGTTGTGCAGCTACTGAAAATACAACGAAGTCTCCGCGTCTTCAAAAGCGCTGGAACTTATCCGAGATGGAAAGTCTCTCTAAGATGCACATTTTTGGACTAAGATGGACAACGTGGAAAGTCTTCCAAAGATGGATTTTATAGACTCACTTATTGAGCCAACTCGTTTGGGATGCGTAAAGTGGTGATTTTACAGTTGAAAAACACATACAACACATACATTGCTTACAAATGACGTCCGTCAAATTAGCCAAACCGGAAGTCTTTCAAAGATAGCAATACCTTCGACAATTTACCTTTGGGAGCTTTTGGTTGAACGCAGTTTGAATAGCGGGTTTCAACAGCCAGCAAAAAACCAACTGATTAGCACAGCACACTCTCGATAAGTGACGCACCATCCTTTCGCCCACTTCTTTCTTCGTACCAGAGAGTCCATCGGGCCCGATGGTGAGTGTTCAGGAACTTAAAAGTCTCGAAGTTACGATCAAGCAAAAAAATGGAAGAAAAAATCGAATGTCGCAGTTAGATAATCTCTTCCGACTCTCCTCCTATCATAATGATGATGATGATGATGATGATGATGATGGGGATGATGATGGAAGTTGTGCAACCACCTGCCTCTGCCTATGTCTATGCCAGGTGGCGAGGGGTTAACGATGTTTTGTTATTTCTTTTTTCCCCATTGTTGTAACAATTTTCCTTTCGTTTCTTCCGTTTTGCAGTGGCTCTCCAACTCGCGCACACAGACCGGGTGCGAGATGGCTTTTGGCCATCATGTGTGTGATGGTATTTTTTGCACACTTTAACCTACATTTCGGCATGCCAAGTAAACCGAGTCGATTTAGGGGTTCAATATAAATGGACGTTCCACACGCACACACACACACATTCGTATAAAACCACTTGTGGCACGTCCGCCGTTACATAGCCAACAGGATGCAATAGGGTAGGAGGGCACCTTCGCCTATCGAGGGGTGAATCTCGTTTTCATCGAGCGGGACACGACCAAAATCCGGAAAAAAGTCAATCCGGCATTTTTCTCTGCCACCGGCATGGGAAAATCCCACTGCATCGCAGCTCACACAAAGAAAAGGGGGAAGTATGTTGTCTAAGGTCGAAGCTGCTACCCACATCATCATCATCGTCATCGTCGGCACCAAGCCGAACCAGCATATAAAGAACACACCGCGTGATCGTTCTTCGTTCTGTGAAATGTTGAAACTATAATGCGGAAACGTATGGAAAAACAACACGCCCGCATCATTATTTTATTTCCCAACTATTAAATTTAACGATTCAGGGGATCGAAACGATTGGTAGGGGGAGAAAGACCTATCGAACGTTGAATAAGAGGGAATTTTACCGTTTTTTTTTTCTTAGTTTTTCCACCCGAGGGGACATACCGATAGGGAAATGGGAACAAAAAACCAAGTGGACACAACGAGACCGTGACGACCTTGTCGTTTTTCGACATTTGTCCCTCTGTCTCTTTTTCTCATCGTGAAAAGCTTATACAGCACAATATTCCAGCCGGTATAGGATGGATTGCAGAATTTCTTGCAGAACACAACAATGTGTAGCGGGGAGAAGAGGAGTTCACCGATGCGTGCCGGAAGCGCAACAAACAAGCCATGCCCATTCGACGGGGGGATGATGCGAAAATAAGCCCCTCTTTTTTAACGTTTTAATTTACGTGTATGTGCTCCGTATGCCTTTCGATGGTTTTAAAATTCATTACTCACGGTTTTAATTCCGGCGCGCTCCGGAGTGGATGATTCACCTGCCACCACTGTTGCTCCACGCTACGATCCTTCGGTTGGGACGCGTCGATCGAATTTTCACACCAACCGACCACCACTCGAGCAATGAAACCATCAAGAATGCAGAACAACAGAGACTTCCGCGACAACTCACCAGCCCGGTGCGACGATGGCAGGCAAAGCAAACGAAACAAAAATCTAATCAATGCTAATGAGCGAACTTCGCGCGCGCTGGTGTGCGCACACACAGTAATGGCCGGCATGCGTGCGTGGCGATATGTGTCGCATACAGAGACGCGCAGAAGATGTCGCGAACTTCATAAAGGTTCTATCAAACACACAGGCCGGTTGGCGAGCGACGTGGCGCCGCAGTAATAGAATTTCAGCAATAGCAGAGACAGCACCACCACCACACAGACCCATGCGATTGGAATGATTTGTGGTGATTTTAAATCAAGAGCAATTAGTACGGGATGACCCATACAGCACACACATAACACACTACAGATCATTTCCCTCTGTCCTGTGTGCGTGGTGTGTCTTTGGAGGTTTGGTTTTTGGAAGAAACTCGACTTCGAGAGTGCCACGCCTGGCACATATGGGACCCCATTTCATTTTCTTTCCACTGCTACGCGCGCTTCAGGGCTCAATTGGAGGATTCAATTTCTTCTCATTGAAGCCAATTTGTGCGGCTATATACAGAGGCCGACGACGACGACAACGCGTTGTTCTCGTTGTGCGCGTCAAACGAAAAGCCGTGTGTTTGTGTGTCGCACGAAATTCGTGAATGCGTCTTTTGCTGGCACTGGTTGGTCTGGGGCCAAACACACGGCGTCAGCGGAGTTAGTTTGGGGAGCTTCTGTGTGTACCCAAGAACAGCACTCCGAGAGATGTGTGAGATGCTCTTGATTGCTGCTCATAGAGATACTGTTGGGGATGTATTAGACGGGTGAATTGGTGTTTTTTTTTAACACCCGGAACATCTCGAACGTTGTGGTCAGAGTAGGAAACATGGTCCTTTGAACAGGAATCTGCCAACAGAAGATAAACAACAAGCGCGAGGTGCGTTCCAGGTGAGATTGTATGATCCTCTTTGCGGTTCAAGAGCTGGAGAGGCTCGAATCGAGTTGGACCACCTTTTGCCAGACCGCAAAACCCATCATCCGGGGAGTCAGAGATCGAGATCCTCTGGGGAGTTATTGTAGCAAACTAACTAAAAGAAGTAAAAACGTCGACGAGGACCATTGCACATACAATACACGCGCGTTCCACAAGGAAAGATTGGTTAGTGCTGGTTGCTCTACCCCTCTGATCCATAGTAGCGTGAGGAGCAGCAGCAGCAGCAGCAGCAGTGAAAGTTATGACTTATTTGCTGCTGTTGCTGCTGTTGACGATCGATCGAACTTGGAGGAGGGCGCGCGCGCGTCCATGTGCTCCGGAGACCCAGGAGACTTAACCTCAGCGCTTTTTCAAGAGCGTAAAAAATGAGGTACGAAACGACACCACTATAAACCTTATGCAAATGACAGTTTCTCCAGGTTCCTCCTTTTGGAACAGTGGCTAGGAGCACACAAACGCCCCCTTGGAAACCGAGGTTGGAGGAAGGATCCAGCGTATTTGCACACACAAAAAAAACTCCAGTAGGAGAAACTTTTCGGTTCAGGTAGTGGGACACCGTGAGGATCGTGTGGTTACGTTTCTTGGCGCCATTTGCCCCGTAGACGCCGCTAAAAAAGATGGCTTCCGCCAAAACACTCACACTCGTGAACTGACCTTCTGATACTAACACTTACCTTTCGTGGATACTCTCCGAAATCGTACAGTGACGTGCTGTGCATTATCGCAGTAGACATGTTGTTTGCTAGCGTTTTTTGGTAGCACTTGTCGGGGTATTCTCGCTTCGGCACGGCAGACTTGGGTATAGTATGTATCACGGCGGCTATCTACGACGCGCACATACACTACTGACTGACACGCCGGGCAGGACGACACTTGAGCTGACGACACTTGAGGTGGCGCGGAAAAATTTTGATCGATTTGTAATCGCTGCTGCACACACACACGAAATACTCCACTGAACGGATGGTATTGCGATCACAAGAGGGCAGCACACTGTGTTACGATTGCTGATTGCTTACGCTCGCACATATGCGCTTTTTCTCACACAAACACCCACTTCCAGAGGCGGATTGAAATGGATAAAAAATATAAAAGCTCAAATATTAAAATTTTCCAATCACACTTTCTTGCCGGCACACACACACACACATACACTGTGAGATTTGAAGCTTTTGCTTGAAATTCGCGATAACGTTGTCGACGGAAACAACCAGGGGTAACCGCGGAAATAGCACGGAAAATGCACTATTTTTCCAGCCAAATAATGATTTTCACTGTAACACACACACACACACTTTCGTTTGCTCGATGGTTTCCAACAAATGAAAAACCGGCTCGTACCAGTGCACCGTTCTCACACACGGTTCCTTCGTTCGGGCGATGTTATTACTGCGATGACTAGGAACGCGCGTTGTGTGCGAGCCTACTACGAAGAACACGTGAGCAGGGCGACTCGAGCAGGGAAGAAAAGGATTTCTCCGTGCGTTCTGCGAGCTACACACCTCTGTGTAGTAGTGCAGTAGTAGTAGGCGATGATCGATTCGTGTGTCTGTTTCGTTGGAGCCCGAGCTTTGTGCGCTGCTATCACCAAACGAAAATGGACTCCACACCAAACTATGTTGCTTCTACCAACTCACTCAACTCGACAGTGCGCGCGCACAGAGAACCGAACTTCTTCTTTTCGCGAGAACCCGAAACTTTGAAAACGTTCGTCACACCGCGATGTGGTTTGGGCGCCAACGGGAAGGTGAACTGCGTTCGTCAGAGCAACAACTTTCAACGCGTCTCGACAAGTTGCCGAAAAAAACTGAACGATTACTCGTGGTCGAGAAATAATCCAACTGGGTGATAACTGAAACGAGATAACGAGCGTAGTGGTTAGTGAAGAGTGCTGAGTCATCCGTGCCACCTAATCGGCGGGGTTTGGTTTTGGCAATTTCATAAAAACGTGAAGATTACTTACATCTCGAGGAGCAAGTGCCGTGGGCTAAAACTCGCGTAAGTTCCGCACTACACTACGAAACGTATGGCAACACCAACTGAGACTTTGGTCCTTTCGCGGAGAGCACTCCCTAATAATAGCACGCTTGGTTTCTACTTCACCGAACCAAACAGGCTATATTGTCCAGAGCAAGTGGCGTACACACTCAGGTCACAGAAATTCGTTTCTGATCGTTTTTCTTGCTTCTTCAATTTGATTCTCTCTGCTAGGGATTTGCCGAGCTCGCAAAGGAGTTGGGTGTGTTGCTAAGCGTGTGTTGTTGGCTGCTGCTTAAACCGATCCTTCACCTTTCGATTTCTGCACTCTGCTGCTGCTGCGCGAACTTCTTCGGTACACGATCTGCACTGGACGCCGTGTTTCAGTTGTGTGTGGAGCGTTGGAAGCGATCGCGCACTTGGTGGCTCGCTGTCCGGAGCGCTGTGTGCAGTTCCAATGTGCCGCCACCACTACTACCGCAGCGCAGCTGACACGCACACGCACGCACAAACGGCTCGCCAGTGCGCGAAAGCGGGAAGGGGAAAACTCGCTTCGCGCCGTGACGGTCGGTGTGCATGTTGGTGAAGGCGAGACGGCATGTGCCGTAACCCACAGGTTGTTTTTTGTCCCGTGCCTATACACTGAACTTATGGAGTGTACATGTATGCGTATGTGCAACCAGCTGAAACGGTTGGATTCAAGCCGACTTTGCGGTGAGTGTTTTTATGCAGTATTTTACAATTTACGTTAAAACTCTTAACTTTAGTGGGAAAAGTATGTCGCGCAAGTCATGGGGCACCTAATTCTTTTAAAAACGTTGTGTGCGGAATGTGACTTTAAAACCGAATCTCTCTGTTAGCCTGACTGGAAAAGTAGCGAACCACGGACTGTAAACGCTTGCGAGAGTGCGCCAGCGAAATGAAAACGAAATGAAAGGGAAGAAAGGAGGAAACAAACAAAACAAGTGCTCAACACACGCGCATTCTCGCATTCATACGATAATAGTGGGTAAGAGTATGTGTATGTGTGTTCGATTGGTCCAGCTTAGCTCGTGCGTCAAAGGGAGAGGGGCGATCGCGTCTCGTTCTAACGGTGTAGTGATGGGAGCAGTTCCGAAAAGTATGGAGCGGAATAGAACGATTCAGTTCCATTAGGTTCTTTTGATTTGCAATTTACAGTTACGCGCTGTAGTACTGAGCACAAATATAAAAACGCATTCAACTTGATCCACTGGGTTGTGTTTTTTATGTTTGATTTTTTTAACGTTTGATATCGCATATCGTTTGATAACGCCCCCGACATGCGTGTTTTCCGTCATAACGCATGCGTATCATGTCACTCCAATACTTTGAGTAAATTATTGTCCGAATAGAATAGAAATTATTATCTGAGACACTATGCAGACAAACATCAGCGTCAACCTCACGATAGTGGTTTAGATTACGAAAAGTTTTCTATTTATTTTGTTTTAAACACCTTCAGCTTAACAAACGAACTTCAAATATAATTTGAGATATCCGCTGAGTGACTATCATCCACGCGACGAAACGTGGAAGTATGGAGAAAAAGGTGAGAGAAATAGTGGTGAATGATGCTCGAATAAAGGGTCGAAATATATTCGCCAATCCCAACATGGAGCGAACCTACTCTACCAGGTCCACTCTAAAATTGCCAACTCTACATAGGGCGAACACTGGTGGCACTGGTGTGAGTAGTACGGCATGGTAGCTATTGCGATACGCCAACGATGGAAATGTATTGGGTAGAGCGGGAAAGAGTGAGAGCAAATGATAAGATTTTTGTTCCCACTTTTACCCGTTGAACGGTCGAATGGTGGTGTGTTAGTGCAATGGCTCTTTGTTTGGATTTTACGTACAGAGCGTTTACGGACGAATATGTGACTCGGCTCGACGATGCGAGGCGTATGCAATAACGTGCACTTTTGTCTCTTTGTAGAAGCTCTATTTTTGGACCTTCATAGTAGTCAGTAAATGTTCTTACACGATGTTTGATCCTGAGGCTTCATATGATCTGGATGTGATAATACTTTGTTGCAAACTTTGTTGTCATCTACAGCAGTTTTGTAGCTCTTCCAACTGATTCATATCAATCTGGGAATTCTATCATACCTGTTGAAATGTCTTTTTTATTACAGCCATTGACACTTGATAGATGGTTAAAAGGAAACGGACAACAGTGTTCGACGACGAAGGTAGTGCTTTTCTTGACAATTTTCTCATCTCCCAACCATCTCTACCTGCCATTCTATTTTCCTCCAGAGCCCGGACACACACAGAACCCAAATTACCTCACATACCGGTTCCTATTCTAGAGCACCTGATTGCCAGAGGGATGTCCTGATATTTTTTTTCGTTTGCTAAATGATTTTTCTTGCTACTCTCTTTTCTGTCTTGTAGTGATCTCTTATTAACAAAAAAATCGTAAAATATCTTAGCCATCGCAAAAAAGCCTAAAAAATCGACCCATGTTAAAAGAAACCTGTCAGGGAAGATAAATCGCAGCGTATTCTTTAGCCTACCTGTCCTCTGGTGGTTGTATCTATTCGGCAGAACTCTGGCACGGGATTAGAGGAGTATGCAGAGAGAAACTGAACGGTGCAGCAGGATGAAGAGGATTTCGTTGGCCCACATCGCTTCCCTCGTTTGCATAACCGTGACGAACGTTGGAAAAGATCAGATAATCCTCCGGTTACATGCTGGAGCCCCCACTATAACGAGCAAACACAACGTTCGTTCGCTTGTGCAGTGCAACTACCAGGACCGTTCAGTGCAGGGGAGCGATTACATACAAAATCGGTTTATCGCTACGACCCCCTACTCCTGGCGAAAGGTTCTTATGTACTTCCCCTCTTCAGCGCTGCCGGACATTGGATCGTGATCGAAACGATCGAGCATTACGCTGATCGGATATTGCTTCCTTTTGGGCATACCAAATTCGGGCCAGGACTGCGCCGGTTTGTATCGAGCAAGAATGGAAAAGGACGAACAAGCGAACTAGCAGAACCAACAAACAGAAACTGACAACCACGGAAGAAGAAGCGGAGGTCAGAAAGCAGAATTGCCATTAAAAGACGCATGTCTGTAATCGGAGCCCAGAAGCGAAGGAACAGCAGAAAGGAAAGATCGTGAAGCGATGAGTAAAGAAGGAGAGGAACAAAAAAAAAACACAACTCGTATTGAAACAAGTTTTCAAAGTGGAAAAAGGATTCTTTCTACCCCCGCGCGCGCTGGTCCTTTCGGGCAATACGCACGGCACCCAGGATTTTTGGGTAGGCATGTAAGATTTTATGATTCTGAAATTTGGTGTGTTTTTTGTTGTTGTTGGAAGTTTTGTTTTACTGTTTTCTTTCCCCGTTCTTGTCTGCAGAGCGTGTTTGCTTTCTTCCTCGAAACTTGTTTCGGTTCTTGATCGCATCTTTTTGGTACTATTATTTCTCATTTCTGCTGCTGCTTCGTGTTTATAATTCTACACTCTCTTCTCGTACGACTTTTTGTTTGGTTCCCGTTCCTGGGAGGAGAACGTATCCTGTTTCTCGTCTTCTTTGTCGCGAGAGCTTTGTGCATAGGTGATTGAGAATATGGGGATCACTTACAAGATGGTGAACGTATTCATAGCATGCTATGCTTCCTAACTTTTGTGTTAAGGTACATTGATTTTCTAACCGGCTTAGTATCTTAGTTTTTTATTTTAAAAAAATGTTTGAACCGTTTGAAAACACCGACTGATGTTG
The DNA here is from genome assembly GCA_000349145.1 of Anopheles dirus. Lineage (NCBI taxonomy): Eukaryota > Metazoa > Arthropoda > Insecta > Diptera > Culicidae > Anopheles > Anopheles dirus. Next base: position 191,175 of record KB673002.1, read on the forward strand.
AATATTTCGCAATGAACAACTTGAAAAAAAAACTATAACACTGCGATTCTGGGAAAAGTATTGCCTCAAATCCGCCCTGATTGTTTGTAAACAAAACCAAATGGACGGTAAGGGAAATGAAAAAAAAAATCAATTTTACTACTGTTATAAGACTGTTGGATCCTTAGCATGGCAGTCCTCATAATACTGGTGGAAAGTGGAAGATCGTGGGGTGCGATTAGCGAAAAGTTTAATGCGTTTTGCTTCCAATCACGTTTACGACTTGAAACGAAGTCCTGTCCGCCTGTTTGCCACTGCTGAGAGTGAGGAGATAATTGACTGTGGCACCGTTAAACTTAAAGCAATAAATCTGGAAATTGATCAGTTGAGGTGTTGAGTTGTGCAGAAGGCAATTAATTAGAAGCATGTTTTTTTATCTGCTGTTTGTTTTGTGCAATAATTTAACAGGGCCAATTTGCTGGAGAGTAGATGTAGGACTGTTTAGGGTGGTCAGATTTTTTTTTCGTGAAAAATATTTATGGCTCGTAAAACGTTCTTTATTTTAGTTCGCATCGTGAGTGTACAATAATGTTGATTTAGAGTAATATCGGTATTGTCGAGTAATGTCGGTGTTTTTGGTTGTTTGTGGGCTGAGCAACTGAGCAACTCGTTTATGTACTCCATCTCTAAAGAACCCATCATTAACATACGTTAAACTGAAGCTATACAAATAAATCATGTCAAATCATCTCTGCACTCGAGGTTTGTTACGAATTTGGGTCTAAACAAAAAACAAAACATGGAAAAAATGCCATGACCTTCTACGGGCGGCTTCTACATGCCCAAAACATCCGCTCCGGGATGATTTGGCGTCTAGAAAAGAATAAATAAATGGGTAAAATATTGTGATCCTCTTCCACTGCATAAGGGAAAAGAAGTCCAACAATTTCCGTCGCAGTACGTAGTGGCCGTGTATACTCGACCCACCACCGACCGCGACGGCACTCGAGTTCGGCTGAGTTGAACCGTTGACGTTACAAAACTTAAACAAACTTCCCTTATCTGCGACGGACCGTTGGTCTGCGGGACTCCTCGTCTCCGTTTTTGCCGGTTCCCATGCCAGCTCCACGGCTGTACCGAACGCGTTCGGACTGATGTGTCCGCATGGTTGGCTGAGTTTGAGGTCTTATCAGTGGGCCGCGTCATTAACTCGCATGTTATACAACAGCCGTGACTAGGCGCGTACTGGACATTTTCAGGTCATACAGCAGCGCAACACAGCGCACAACCCAGGGATTGGGTTGCTGCAAGTTCCACGGCCGGGCCGCGGGTTTCTTATCATTTGTGTGGTTTGGAGCTGGGGTATAAGTCAAGGATGTGAAGGGTGAGAGTTCAGCCGTTTTCAACAGATCTTCCTGCAACACTAACAGACATGAAGTACACAGTTTACAATCGCTTGATGCGCTTGTTTTCAGCGTTCTGGAATGATTTGTAACACTTGCTTCTTCGAATCGTGGGGTAAACAATTGTACTACGCCTAAAAGGTACTGAGAGTGTATACACTCAGTCCTCGGTTTTATTGCATACTACAATCATGCTACTATACAATGACATTATATTTTCTTGTTTGAGTTTTTAACCAACAGCGAATCTGGACAGATCCCAAGGATGCTCAGAAAACACAAGCTGATTTCGAAAATTTTCATTATTCACCAGTGAACTATTTTCGGTTTCTAATTTCGAGGTCCTAGTACGATGTCGGGACCCGAGGAAACATTATAGACAATATTCCTTACAACTATTAGCTTTGAGCGAAACAGTTGAGAATAAAAAGCTATAGATAATACATAAAAAGTGTACAAATATAGTACAAATAAAGAGCTAAAGATAGTAACCATATTGTGCATCGTGGTTAACTAAACATTAATGAAATGTTGACTTTCTGTCAGTAGATTATTCTACCACTTGTTTGAAATGCATATGTATAGTATACGATGCATCTTCAACCTTATCACTTCTTTGATAGTGTATTTGCTAAATGAATGAGTGATGGTTAGTATGATTGGTTCTATTGGAGTTGCTGTTGTGCGTTTGTCCTTTAGTTCAATTTTCGAAACTACAACGTAAAGTGTTCAAGTATTGACATAGAGATGAAAAGCAAATGAGATTTATTTTATAGAAACATTTAATGGGTAAATACGATCGGTAGCCATCGACCAGTTTCAGAAGGACAATATCATCGCCGATATGTGCAAGCATGACAGCACCCAATCAGCCGCATACTACCGCCGATCTGAGCGTGTTGAAGTAACTGTCAGTCGCCTGTCCGTCTTCGTTGGTCTTCGTTATGTTCGTTCTTCTGGTACGCTAGCCGGTACTAGCTTGCGAGTGAACGCGCGAGCGTGGCGTGGCAAGCTTCTCTTATCGTGTAACGCACCAGATATTGCAAATATGTAAACACATGCCCGTTTATTGTTTCACTCTCCCCCTTTCCCTCCCCCATTACGCCCGTTCCGTGCGCGATGATGGAGCGGCAGTACATTTTAATTAACACCCCATGGCCGGAGGCTGATGCGTTGCGTTTTGAAGAATGGTCGATTAGATACGCGAACCGCGTTTGCGTTTGCATTGCCCTTCCCACTCCCACCCAGGGGCTAGGCCAAAGACCGATTGCGCCGACGGTGCGTCGATAGGCCCGGAAGAGTTCTTCCTGGAGTCACGAACCGAACCGGGCTCGTACGTGAGACATGCGCAATCTTGCAGCCGCCATGTGCTCGCACTGCACCGCGCCGCGCTACAAAGTCCAGTCTGCGCTGGCAGAGTTGTGGGCTGTAACGAACTGACACTAGTCCTCTCCGGCGTTTGTTTGTCGATAAGAAAAGTCACCTCATGTACGCCCCGGTATTCGGAGATTTAAGCAAATCCGTGCCGGAGATGGGTTGTTTTCCACAATAACATCTGCGCATTGTGTGACATTTTGATAATTGACAGTTGTCGGAATCAAAGTTGTGTGCGGCATGATAATTCCACGCATATAATTATAATGCCGGCGCGCGATTGTCCACGTGCGACTATCATCTCGGGAATTGAAATGAGCCGGTGGCTTGGCCATTGAAAGGCGAGCTCCTATTAACAAATTCGCCCTTGACACACCAATCTGGACCTTGAACAAAATATTGAAATGCCGTACTGTTTTGGGCGATGTCGAAAAGCGGAGGTCTAGTGGCATTTGCTACCATAATCTTATAATGAAAATTCATGAATAGCAAAGTAGGTTGCGATGTGTGCGAGTATATTTTACGAGATGTTCAGTTTAAAATTGGTGGGAAATGACACTTTCGAGAGTCGGGAAACTTTTGAAATCTAATACTCTAAAAACTATAGATTCAGATGAATCTTTCAGTGTGAGGATTTACTTCGTAAATTCATAGTTTCATTTTACAACATTTAGTGTTTTTTGTTCATGGAACTTATGGTATTTTGGTGTTGTGTTTGTTGTTCAATTTATTAATTCAGTTTATTATTTCATTCAATTTATTATTTCAATCAGTTTATTATGGTTGTACGTAACAAAGGTAAATATGGCAGAGTATGGGTTTGGCGACCGGAGATTTTAAGTATTTCAAATTAGTATAAATGGCACGTCAAGAACATGCATTCTTTTAAACCGATCTGCTGTTGGGTAAAATTGGAAGTAATTACATGTTCAAGTCCAAAGAATATCATAATAAAAGCGATTATCATATCTAGCGTTTACTCCCGTTTTGTGAACATTGGTATCTATTGTTACTTGATTGCCCTAAGTTTTTTGTGACAACCCAGTTACGGGTATAGTTGAGTTTAATAAAAAGCCGTAAAAGTGACGACATCGAAAACCATTTTGAAGAGATTATGGTATTCTATAGTATCCTTTGCATAGCACACCAAGAACTAATGTTCGGGACTTGTTCAACATACTTAGGTTATCGCCGCATCATGCATGTGGCCAGTTGCACTATTCCCAAATAGTGGTTTTTAGAGCACTACCATTAGAACCAGAGGAATATGATGTATCTGAAATTGTCACCTAAAATTTACATTGGGAGCATTCACGGCACTACTTAAAACTGGAACTAGATCGTGATATTTAAGAATGTAGTAGAAAATACTGAGTAAATACAGAAATTCAGTTTGCTCCTGAGTTATGCGGTAGTTACAGCTTAAGTCGAATTAAATTGATTATTGTAAAATTCTTATAAAAATGTGGTTGATGGTACAATATTGTATACTAAATGTTCGACAGTTTATTGACGATTCATCACAAAATTGTTCCATGTGAAATAAAAAAAACATGGTCTTGTTCTATTTGACATATCAAACGACGATGACGGTTCCAGTTTATATGAAGCTGCCAATTTGTAAAAACCCGCGTATCCCTCGCATACAGCGTATCTCGGGAACAGACTATTCGAAGTTTTATGTTTTTACGATAGGAAATTGATGCCAAAACACGTTGGAACTGTCTCCGAAATAGGGTTCGAAAAGTTTGGTAAAAAATCTGACAATAACCCAAGCCTTCTCTCAACTGCGTTATGGCGGCAATCGGCAAACATGCTTTCCCAATCGAACCAGACACGCATCGATATCTGTTCAATATATGCGATCGGTGGGACCTTTTTTGCCGAACGGTCGCAACGATGGCCAGCTATTTTTCAGCGGTTTTTCGTGTCGTTCAAATCAAGGTTAATTTATTCATAAACGCTTCTCTCCGTTTTTCCATGTGTGTTGCGTTGTTACCGTCGTCCAGCTAATGTCTCGCGCCTCTCTTTCGCAATGCGATATTCGATTTATAATTTCGGTTTCGGCGCACGATCCACACGGCCCCGCACTACCGTGAACGGTGAAAACAAAATGAAATGAATTTTCAAAACCTATTCCACATGCCACATGCGAAAAAGTGTGGTAAAACAAAGCAACGAGAAAAAAAGAGCAGCAGAAAATGCGATGTGTGTCTGTGCATGTTATGCGAATGGGTCTTTGCCATGGTCTTTCCAGTGGTCCGATAAGATAGTGCGGGACGGGTTTGGGCACCGATGGGGGAGATGCCCAAAAACCGGGTGGTTTCGTCGCGGTTAAACGATCGGAAGGGAGATGAAGAACAGAAATGAGCTTCACGAATCGATACCCGGTCCGATGGGGACGGCGTCGTTTGAGTGCGAAGTCACGTAGTCCGTCCAGCGGTTTGTGCCGGTTCCTTTGGCACACAGCCGGTCTAGAGGTTTTTGAAGAACCTGTAGAAATGTAAAGGACCAGGTCTGGGCTAGTTTTGCACGTTCCAAGCAGTGTAGCAATAGCGTCCGATCGTTGGTTAGTAATATTTCTAGACGAGGCCAACGGCAGGAGAGTGAAACCTCCAAAAAATTATAGGGGGTTGCGTATGTTACGACCCATGGCTTCAAGAGACCCGAAATGAGAAATAGAAATGGAGTGTATGAACTCTACACATGGAGTTGTTTACCTGCGCTGGTTTGATCTACGAGCCTAATCTATAAATATAATGGTCATTTGCTCCAGTCCGCAGGCCATAACATACTGTCTGGACCAAGGCTGCCTTTAGCATCTTCGCTAATCTTGGAGCAATAAATTTGAACGCCCGAACCAGCCCATCGGGCTTCGAAGCAACATTGTTATTAGGCTTAGGATTGCGCAGTCCCCACCGCAACCAACTTTTCAAGGCCTGGCGGTTGGCCGGCCAACTTTTCGTCAGCGGGCGTTGTTTAATTTCATTTTTTCCTCCATCTCTCGAAGCCTTCGACTGCACAGACTACCCAACGTGGGTAGGAGACGTACAGTTTGCGTACGTAGAGGTTACACGGTTGGTGCAGCCACGAGTTTGCTGAAGAAGCTGTCGATGGCAAGGTGGATGGGTTTTCACTTTCCAGCAGCAACAACAGCCCGGCCGGAGCATGCGGCCAGTGCGTGCGAGGACAGTGAGGATCCGATCCGAGACGCGGTTCGGTACGTGATAGCGCCCGAGGGTCAGCCGTAAACGGAAGGACTTTTCATTTATTTTTAAATGCGCTGGGTTGAATATGAAATTTCGTTGCGCTGAGAACCGGGTCAAGAACAGGGCGTCATTGGAAGCTCGCGGTTGACTCATCTTCAGACCGGATAAGCTGCGGCTGCGCTATCAAGGGAGAGAAATCATGTTATGGTATAGCTCTAGCCGGGCCTTTGTGGTATGCTATGTGCCTTTACTTTTAATAGGCGGACATACTGTTTGTTGAATTGTGTGAACGCTTATGATTCGTTCGATCTCACTTCACGCTTATGAAACTGAAGTATATTAATAAAAATTTTGAAAGGACTTCATTGAAATGCTAGAATCTGATCTTCGCTGTAGGTCCATGAGCGAACGTTGACTATGCCCGAACTATGACCAATTTCGTACTGTGAGGCGAGCTAGTTGTTAGTGTCTTATTCTTGACGTGTTAGTCGATATATTTTATGCTAATGGTTTTATGGGCGTACTATCGCTGTCTCTCACTCTCTTTCTCTCTCTTTCTTCTTGGCCAGCACGACACGGTTGAGCATGTCGTACTGAAACGGCCTGGTCACCAATAGTTCTCCAGGATATTCGGTCTATGGCGGCAGTCCTCTATCCGCGGTTCCATTTGATCTTCGTCAGGTCTAGCTTTTCTTGATCCAGCCATCGAGCTCGCCTTTACTGATTTCAATGACCTAATTCCTTAGAATGAGTACATGAATACTTTCGATTGTTGTTTTCATTGGATTCGGTACAGTTATGTTGAAAAGTCGATGCATAACAGATGCAGTATATAATGTTTGTAACGAGATCCGATAGATTTATTTGTGTGCAGTAAGGAGCGAAGATAACCAAGCGAGTAAGTATTATGAAGTACACGAACATTACTAGATAAACAAGGTTGACTGATACGATTGTATGACAAGGATAATTTGCTCAGTAATAAGGCATCAGAATAATACTGCAGAAAAAATCAAAAATTATTTTTAAAGTACAGCAGGAAATAAGAAAAGCTGATTGATATCATCAGAAAAGGGCTAATTTATTCCAAAGATGAGCAATCAGCTCTGGACTGAATACAAATTAATTTGAAATGAAATAAATAACTTTTCTGAAAAATAGAGGTCGAAATTTAATGAATATGAAATAAAATATTAAGTGAAATATTTGATATTGTTATATTCGATGGGATGGATGGTCGTCATAAAACATTGTAGTAAAAAGAAGAAGACGCGAAGCTCTACGCTATTAAAAAAACTGATTTAAAATTCCGGTTATGGTGGTGTGAATAAGTCTAGTAGGCTGCGATTCGATAGTTTTTGAATATTCCAAAAAGATAGTCTGTTCAAAACCGAACAGTCATTTGACGATGCAATGGGTGTGCGAAAAATGCCTGCATCCAGCAATCCAGGAGGCTACAATTAGCATACATTTGTTGCACCCTTCTGAAGCGGAACTCCCAGGAGCACTGAAATGCACGAAACGTCACGGATTGCGTAGTGGTTCATCATTCAACCCGTAGCCATCGAAACGCAATGAGACATCCAGTGGCCTGTCCGATGGCTGTTGACATGTTATTAATGAATCGAGAATGGTTGAAAGCTGCCGGCGGTCCGTTCGGCGGTAGTTGCCTTTTCGAAACCTGTTCCATTCTTGGTTGACGCATCGGTAAATACGCGCAGCATAATTCAACCATTGGAAGCAAAACACGTAAAACAATAATAACACGATCTCAGCGCAGTGCAGTTCCAATCCACCGCCAGCACAGGGTGGCTTTAACGAAGGAGCAGCAAGCGGGAGAAAAATCCAAAAAAGTCAAACTCAGCCAAAACAACTGCTTAAAAATAAATAACGCGACAGGCAATGCCGCAAATGCTAACTTGTTTACGTTCGTAAATTACGAACAAAAAAAACCAGCACACAAACCAAAGACGCACACGATCGGTGAAGGATACCGTCGCGGGGGTACATATAGCCAACGAAGAGAACGACGGCGAGCGGTGAAGACAACCCGAGAACCCCGAAACGAAAATTGCCAAAAACGACGTGCCCCACCGGAGCAGGTTTTGGAAGAAGAATCGACAGCGCGACGCGAGGCCACGGCGGTTAAGTAAACCGATATTTTTCAACGAACCGGTTCGTGGAGATTGGGCTCTCCAGGATCCAGTTTTGGTGCGTCCGCTGATGGCGTCGATCCTTGGGGGATCTTGCGGGGCCAGTGTGTTGGGTCGTGCTTTTATTATTCGATCGCATGATTTGTCGACACGGATATCGCAGGACGTTCCTGGGGTTCGGCTGGCGGTCGGGTTTCGGGATGCTTCGCAATGCTCGGTTTCCAGCGAAAGAACGCGGCCCAAAATTAAAACAAAGCCCTCAAACGCGTTCTCGAAACGTTTATCGTTTCCTTACGCTGTGTTTCGGGATGCAGGAAATGGCTGGAGCATGCGAATGGAGCCGATTTGTCGGGTTTTCACGTCGTTTTCTGCGTGCCGGACACATACGCGCGATACGTTGTGAGAAAAAGGACGGGTCGAACCTACGGATTGGGAGAAAGGACAACGTGGAAAGATGATGACATACTATTCAGGGAATTGTCCGCGAGTTTCAACCTGGTTTTTGCTACGATACGTGGCGATCCTGTTTTGTTACCACAGCGGTAAAGGACAATGCATTGGAACGATCGGACCAACCCACCCATCCCGTTCCATCGTCGTTCGTAAAGAATCCGACCATATTATACAATTCGAAGGGCCATTTTTGAGCATCACACGGGATGGCGATGACGGTAGGGTGAATTTTGGCAACGTCCTAACGAAGTCACCACCCGAATAGCCCCTTCCGATAGTGGACTCATTGAAAATTGCGTTTGAAGCGGGGCACCGAAGAAGCGCACGGGGATGCCGTGGAGGCCGTACCGAAGTGAAGCAACAATGTGTCGATCCATCACTTAAACCGCAGCCGCCACCGGCAGCACCGGCTGATTACGACGGTGTGGACGATAATGTTGATGAAGATGATGCAACCGGTTATTCCGTGCCGCACGGCCGGATCGACTCCCTATCGCTTAGGGCTGCTGCACGATCATTTTTCAACCTTGAGCTGCGATGCAATGCAACGGCGATACGAACGGGGAGGAGAAACCAATCTTCCTGTTGCAGCAACTCGATGGAAAGATTAACAGCACAAAAAATACATGCATACGATCTTCCAAAACTAAAATGCACCACCCGTAATAAGGAAACGGATGAAGACAAAGGAACGCGAACATAAATTGATGGTGGTTTTTGGAGCAAAATATTTTGGGAACGGTTCGAGCATGAACCTATCGTCCTATGATGGAAGGAAATGTTTTTCTTTTGGTATGAGAAAATGTCCTTTCGCAAATACATGTTCATTGCGATTGGAAAATCGGTTTTGATAAGACTGGTCGAGAAGTGACATTCAATAGTTTTCAAAAATGTTGTGATCACTTTTTTTCTTTAATGACCAGTATAATATCTGCCTTATAGTTGGTTCTGGCGTGTTTTATATAACAAGGATAAATTAAAATCTAATAAACATGCATGATTACCAAACTTTTACCATGCTGGAAATGTATGAACATAATCGAAATCAAGCAGGAAAAAACCGTTTCTCGATTAAAAATCGCTATAAAATCGTTTTGTATCATTAAGGTTATACGCAAAAAACAGCACGGGAACATATACATTTTTTTATTGCACAGGACAGATACACGCTATCGATTAAAGTATAAAATATATCCTTTTGAGACTATTTAAAATGTTATCTCCGCTACTCCTCTACTCCGTCTATGCGTTTGAAATGCTAAATGGCAGGTTGGATGGTGTAAATTTTTTGAAACTTACAGTATATAAAGTAACAAAGTACTAAGGAACTATTCTATACCAACTGATATAAATTGCTAGTTATGGTTCTAAACAAACACGGGTAGTTTTACCTAACGATAGCAGGCCTCTGAAACAACTTAATACCTAAGAAGTGCTCAGTTCATTTAAAATGTATTAAACTCTGACACACAAATTGGACTAAATCTCATTGATCGCAAAGGTGATTTCAGTTCGTCAAATGTCAACTTAAGGGGTTAGTTGAACCTCAAGTATATGCCAATAAGCCGCAAACCAAAGCCAACATTATTCAACCCATTAGTGAGATTCTGCCCGATTTGTGCGCAAGAGTCGTACAAAAAAGGATCACGGATCGGATGAGACTATTTGAACGATGTCCTATTCTATACACGATCGTATAGATAGACCTTCCAAGCGGAGATACGTCTCGTCATTAGCTCACACATAGTTTGCTGTATTCAGCTTTAAACAAAGAAGAGATTTGACTGACGAGCTGTTTCGGGTATGTTATGATTGTTATGATTATAATAATCGCAATGGAAGGTTAAGAAACATTATTTTCAGTGGTGCCATAAAAATTGTCTCGTTTGTCATATATAGTTTAGCATGAAACTGATACCAGAGGTTTGTAACGTGACAAATCAACTGAATCTTTGTTCATACGATATGGTATGTACAAATTTGGGGCATAATGATATAATGATATATAAACTAAAATTAAACATCTGTCTGATCTCTGTATAACTACACTATTCTGTTTCTAAAACACGGAAGCCAGCTGATTTAGTGCATCAAATTCTATTGTTCAGTTAAATTAAAGTACATCGATATTTCTGATGCTTCCTGAATCGAATCTCCTTTAGAAAAGTAATTTATTAGTCCGGATCCGGATTTTCCTCCGATTTATTTGACATCTCTGGCTGAGGGGATCAACGGCACATGCACGATTAGACTACATCCCTTGTACATTTACTCCATACTGCAAGTGATGCATAACAAAATTCTTTGCACGCTTCCTTTCTCTGCACAAAAAGTGCACATCACGCCGCCCGTGCTGTCAGATGCGGATGTTGGGCTAAATATGTCAGAAGTTATCACTGCTGCCCGGATGATGGGCGATAAGGTCGGGCGTTCGTCGTTGTTTTACCATTGACGCAGACGTGCAGAACAGTTTTGTCAACAAACCGTCCGGCCATAGACTGTTTGTTGAAGCGGTTGGCGCGAAAGTTGTGCGCGTTTGCGCTGACGCTTACCGGCTCTGAAGTGATTCCGGTGCCCTATCAATCTGGATGGTTTGGCAGTGTAGGTTCCACGATTCTCGTAACATTTAGTGCTGATAGTATATTCTGTTGTGATGGAATTTTTGTATTGCATTAAATATTGAATATTATTATGTATACATATAGTATTGATCTAGGTGCCAATTTTTGAAAAACATTGTTTTACTTCTTAACCACTTCTTTGATAAATTCGAAAGCTCGAAATCATTTGACCATTCCGAAATGTTCAAACTCCCATAGTAGAAACTCATTCTATGCCCCTGATCTTTTTTATAACATTTTCATCCTGATTGCTGCTCAAATAAAGCGATAAGCTTGGGTTTCTTTGCCTGAGATAATCTTTGACTTAAATGGGATGTTCTAGACATCATACCTCTACTGTAGTGAGTGTAAGTGTAATCTACAAAAAGCACTTTCGATTGCGCAGACAATCTCACTGTTTGTACAAGCTCTTCAAAAGAGATCAACAACACTGTTGCACTAAGGCACATAAGTGCAACCCCTATCCGATAAGGAGAAGATTAAAGAAGGAGTGTGGAATTTCGTAGTAGGTTTTTTGTTTTAGTTTTCTTAGTTTTTAATACTCGACGTGCCTTTTAGAGAAATTACAGGCAGATATATGCGATACCTATTTAGTTAGCTTATTCCAGAACTGTTAGAATCACTCAATCAGTGAAGCCTTTCAGGTATTGTTGAAGGGTTTGCTTTAGCTTATCACTTCCAGTTCACATCAGTACACTTTAAATGAAGAAAATATTCTCAAACTTACTCGATTTTTCAACAACATAGGTGAAAAATCAGTTATAACAATGAAGTAAAATATATTCAAAACATATGATAAAGTAAGCCTTCCAAACCGCACTTTAGAGGCGGCATGGTGTCGCGTTTCCGACAAAAAAAAACTGCATAATTCGCTTACACCTCTTCTCGCTGACGGAACAATGGTTGGAATACATTAAGGTGGGTATTTGCGTCCCATCTCACGTCACATGGTTTCGGTCGTCCTGTGGTAGTACGCGCAAAAAAGGACCGTCTGATGGTTGTGGCTCGCCGTCGCCGTCGGTGTATCTGAGAAGAATTGTTGCATAATTTTGTTCTCTTTTTTTGCACATAATTACTATAATTGAGATTGCGTTCAGGCTGGTGTAGACCGCACGGATGAGATAGGGGTTGAATGCTGCTGGTCCGTGATGGTTTGGACGAGTGTATCTCAATAGTTACATTCATACTGCATGTGACCTACAGTGCCAAGAAAAAATGTCGGTAAATGATGAGCTTGGCACTCTTGTTTTTATATACATTTGAATAGTCTGACTTTTGAGAGTATTGATTCGATTGGGACAAGTTTGACGAAGTGTCATTAGCAGTGTAAGGTTTCAATTCAAAGCAGTCAATTCCGTGTGTTTTATATTCACGTGCACCAATATTAAGCCTTACGAAGATCATTAAAACCATATCCAATATTCGTTTCTCTTGAAATTAAGAGAGAAGGTCTTTCTGAAACCACGGAGCTTCTTAGTCTTATTCTACTTTTTTCGGTTGTGTATTGTGGATTTTTTAAAACTTTGCTGGTGTTTTATTAGATCTATAACAATTTATGTTAACAGCGCTTTTGCATGTATATATGGGTTCAATTATGATAGATTCCATTTACGATAGACGATGTATTGAAATGATAGAAGTAATTTAACTACACAACAACCTGGGTAGGTCTTGGCCTGCGATTTTAAAGATTTGATTATAGCCGAAGCTGTATAGGCAGTACAGTGATGGAGAGACTGTTTAGTTGATATTAACCTATACATCTACCCCTTGGAATAGAGTTCATAAATAATAAAATTCGTAAATGCTCGGAAGTGTCATCGTTGAACTTTTAAACAGTCTTCGTTAGGTTCTCTGGCCTGGCCCTGAAGGGGCAGTATCACTTTGATCAAGCTATGTTTCAGACCCTTGACACTTTTGGTGCAATAACTCTGTGGCAGGCAAATTTGGGAGTTACTTGGCTGTGTAGTATTTTTTTATTCACCAACTAAATTGAGTATACTGGTCAATAGTTCTAAGTGTCACAAAAGCAACAAAGCAGAAATATATTCGCAATTTCAGTGTTAAGTAATTTATGGACACTGTGTAACTCAAGAAGATGTTGATAGAAAACCGAAATTTGAAGAAGTTCCAATAAATTGTTATGCTTTCTCAGTGGATTCTTAGTCTTTTCTCCACTATTAACATATGCAACGAAATGTTAAAGCTTCTGATATCACATGTCGGATCTGTTGCGAAGTGCATGGGGATCACCCTGACAAATGGATCGCCGAATAGAAATATAAATTACGATGTAGAACTTTTTTGCTCTGGAACGATGATGGTTTTTCGATTGAAAACAGTGCGTATTGAACCTTTATATTCACCAGTCATTACAGTAAGCATTCATCTAAATGGAGCAATTGAAATGATTATGTATCTTTCCCAGGATATAATTGACATTATTGACACGTCCGCGAGGAAAGCAAGCTCTGACGACTACCTTTACTGTATTGCGTCCCATCGCGTCATGTTTTGACTGACTCATCACACAATTTGGGGTAACATTTAGCGAGTAGTCTGCGCATACAAGAATGCGCCACTCATTCAGCGTGACGCAGCACGCATCAATTTAAAAAAGCTTTATTATATTCTAAAGAGAAGCTGAAAAAAAAACTGCCTTTTATACCTACCAGTTCAATCGTCTCATGGTGTGTCGATTCTATCTGCACCCTTTAGCAGGGTCGGGGAAGCCTAGACATTTGGGGATTTTATTGCGGCTCGGTTCTGAATGAGCCATTCGGGCGGTTAATTGATTCGCGGACGGCGATGCTCTCCAACAGGCGTCTCGGCACCACTCGTTCCGTTCATGCGAGGCCCACCGATAATGGTGAACCTAAACCACTCTCTCATTACGCCAGCCTCAAGATGATGGTTCTCGTCTTTGTGGATGAACGGAGCAAAAAATCTCATTATCGAACGACAAAATGGCGATTCAAGGAGCTGCCGGTGGAGCTGAAGGAATGGTGGAAATTATTACCAAAAAATGCAAATACCACACCAAAACGATCCCCTGCGAGGAGGAGACGACGACGACAGCAGCGACAACGACAACGATGATGTTGATGATGATGATGATGGCAATGATCACAACGCTGAGTTGACCGTCATCTCTCGAAACGCAAGCGTTAAGAGTCCGGCAACAAGTCTGCTGACTGGTTTTATGAATGTTTTTAATTTAGATAAGAATACGATCGTTTCTTCGCCGATGAGTCGCAGCACCACAGCACACGCATTCTGTTCCGTCGCGAGTGCCTTTGCGTCCTTTCCCCCGCTGCCCGTCCCGTGCCACGTTCCATGCGCGGTTTTCCCCCTTTTTTCAACGAAACCCCACACGAAACCGGCATGCGAATTTCTTTCCACACCGAAATGTTATCTTTTCCACTCAATTATGCCACAGCGCTTGCTCTGTTATGGTGCTATGGACGGTCGGACCATTTTCGGCAACCGGCCGCCGCAACAGAACGGGTGGCGGCGCAAACTGGTTAACTGGTTCCGTCTCGGTACGAATCTACGGGAGACACATCGTGGTCGGCGGGGTCTGACTCCACCGGGGGCGCAGATGGAGTGTCATTGATGATAAACAGACTGCTTTTTTGCGACGTTCGTTTGTGTGAAAGGCTAAACATATGGCCCCGGCGACATGTCCGGGCATTGCGATGGCAGTGTGCGTTTTTTCTTCTTTCCCTTGCACGCTGCTTTACGTCCATCATTCTGCCGTGTCTTATCGTGTTTTCATCTGCCGGGGATGGTTCTCGTGTTCGGGATGTTGTTGCATAATGAACCGCCGTCGCTGAAAAATGTTTTGGCTACCGCGAATGGTGCAGAGTGGAATTAATTGGACGCCCTTTATTGAGCACACGGGACTCGTGCGAGCAATACTCTCGCTATTTGTACGATCAATATAGTTACGGCGGCGATTAAGCATGGTTTGGGTCGAGGGAACAAGTCTTTTCAAGAGTGTGTTTTGAATTTGCTGGCTTTAATTAAGACAATGATCGATTATGAAACGTTGAAGATGATTTACATTTTTTATGAACATGATAAACGTCGTATTAACCTTTTTTCATTCCAATCTGGATCTATAGTCATTTTTATTGCACTTTAGAGAGCATTTAATGCAGAAAAATTGTTAATACTATTTAAACTATTATCTATGCAATGAAAATACGACTACTTCACGGCGAATCATTTTACTTTTTTTTTGCAATTTAATGCTTAGTTTCTGTGTGAAGCCAAATATTTCCAACGAACTTAATTTTCATTCTCAGGTCATTTCATGGCCTTACAATAGATTAAATAAACTTCACCTTCATAAGCAGGCCTAAATAACTCGTTCCGTTTTTTTAATTCATCCTATTCCAATAATGTAAGAATTAAACACAATGCATAGATCAAACTTCATTTTGTATCAAGGGGATCTATGTTACCCATTAATGAACGTCCATAAATTAAAAAAATGGGTACATAATTTGATATTTTTACCGAGTCACATATTGATTTTAATGTCAATTAGGTGCAATTCTTTGGTAAATGTAACTGTATGTTGTTCACAGAGGATATTTAATAATCTTTTTAAACAATAAACAGATGTCTAAACCGGCTCAAACCAGTGAGTGAAAATGTAAAATATTCGCTAAAATACAAAAAGGTTTATCGTTAAAAAAGCACATCACAGCAGATAATGATTACTGACTGTTGCTGTTCATTGTTCATTGTGGATTTTTGTTCCTATAGCTCATACTTTTCATTATTTTATTTTAATGTAAGTACCACTGTACTACCTTACATTACGCTTATATTATAAAAAAAGACATTAAAATTTTATTTTATAAATTATCATTTAATTTCATACAACATAATCATAAAAAGTCAAACAAACGCACAGCGGTGTGAACATGATTTTGTTATCGTGCCTTTTTAAAGTATTGTTGGGAATAACTTTTAAACGATACTAATCAGATCATGATAATATGGTATGAGATGGTATAAGCGTAGCGTTTCGAATTGAACCCGCACGCATTATCGATCATTCCGATAAGATCGATTGGATTAAACGATTCTCAAGTAACGTGAGCCATCATTTTTGACGTAAAATATGCACACACGCTAGTAAGCCTTTCAGACACTCCAATTTACCTTCATCGAAACCATCCCATTATCGCGGTGCGCGTAAGAGAGCGAGAGAGACAGAGCGAAAAAGGGTGATGAAGAGATCTTCAAATATTATTCATGTCCTTGTAAAACCATTCGAACGATCCATTAGCCGGCCGTCGTTTGGTCAGTCGTTTTAATCCTTTTTACTGCTGGCCCAGTCTTCCTTTCCCAATACCCATACACCGACGAAGGAGCTACGTCATACCCGATATCCTCGATCGTGTGCGTTCGGTTTCCTACGTTCGCCGAAAGGAACCGGTTGAAACGATCGCTTCATGTTTAGGCTTTATCGCGCGTTGAAATCTTTCGTAATTAGAAGCGTACGAAAGACGATGCCTTGGAAAGCTTGGCTGGGGGTAGAACGGCTTCGAGAAAGAGAGGCTCAGGCGAGAAAGAGAGAAAGAGAGCGAGAGATAGAACAAAAAAATGTATAAATAAATAAACAAATAAAGCCAATGGAAAACCATCCTCAGGCTGATTGGAAGGATTTACGTTTGAAACGCACAGTTGGAGGGGTATTTAAGAAAAAAAAATGAAATCAAATATCCCACAGCGGACCGTGGTGGGGTTTGTGTGGGATGTGGAAAAAAGGAATCTAAAATATTGGGTAAAATAATATTAGGGGTCAAAATCTGAAGAGTGGAAGGCAAATCTCGCCTGGACGACCCCGGTGCGTCTTGAAGGGTCTCGGGACAGTTTACCGTGCGACGTGTTTCCTTTTGCGGACCCTTTATCCTCGTCACGTTCGGTAATCGGAGATGGATGGATAATGAATTTGTAGAAGCGAAGGCGAGAGCCGTAACGAACCCTGGCGAGGATGGAGACGGTTAAAAAAGCCCATGCTGGAAAGAAAAATGAGACGCTGGAAATAACGACGGTATGGTAAAAAAACACCCCGAAAGGATCTGAACCTCAAAGTCCTCAAGATCCCTCTGTGGATCTTTGCCTAAAGGAGCAAATGAATGGTTCCGCTTCGAAACACTTGACGTACGGCAGGGATTTCGGTGGTTTGGAAGCGCTACAGACAATACCAGACGTCGCGAAGGGTAGGAAAACGCTCCGTAAAGATGCGAACAACGGATGAAAATAAAAGTGGGAAAGTAGAAACTCGTTAGACGATGTTTGTCCCATCCATCGATGCCTGGTGCTGGCGCAAGTGTTTGTGCAACTCGGTCCCGCACTGCACTTGGCGCGTCGGTTTTGTTCCGCGTATTTGTAATCGGTTCTTTAGCGATTATTTACGACGGCCCACATCACGTTGCGGCAAGTGGTAGAAGGAAAGCAGTACAACTAGCAAGAAAAAACGGAAGGAAAAACGTCTTTTTATTTGGGTAAAATGATGCCGTGCGATCGTTTTTCAAAGCAATTTTCCTAATCTGTCGAGGAAGCTGCGATAATTTATGACAGCTTTTCGTGTCGTATATTATTTTCCATTCGGCCATTAGTGCTGCAGCGTGTGGATGAGCTTGTTTGTTGAAATTATCATAGTGAACGATATGGGAGGGAAGTGATCGTTGCGGTTCATATGTTTCGTCTCATGTTTACCAATAAATTCATCAGACTGTTGAGAGAGAGGCAACAATTTTTGTCATCTTTCGGTAGTGGATTAAGTGTGATTAGATTTGATTTACATCTGTAAACCAAGTGGTAACAAAATGGGATTAAGAAGTGCCTTTGAATGCGGCATCGTCTGTCTTTATGACTTTTCGAACTAGCAACAATACGTTGAAAAAAGTTTAATATTTCACCGTTCGCGTAGGTTGCACATGTTTTTTAAGATTGTTTTTCATTATTATTAGGACAAATTATTCAACATATTGCTTTGTTTTCTAAATACAGCAACACTGGAATCATATTTTGAAATAAATATAACGTACATTTATCAATAATGTAAAAAAATAATGACGATGTCACAAGAAATCGCAAGTATGTTCGGTACAAGTGTATGAGAACAAGAAGCATTTCCGAAGTAAGCCTGAAGCATCTTATGATTTCTGGTTAGAATTTCATCATTTCATGGCTTCAAAAAGCAAGTCAAAAGACGTCGAAGAAAAATCGGCTCGAAACAGAAAAACTATGTCTAAGCCTCCTAGATGATTCTTTGGAGTTGAGCAAAGCTACCAGGTAAGCAGCGTCTAGACCTCCTTCAGCTTGTGCGTAAACCAAAATTTTCCCATTTTTTTACCCGTGTTTAACTTGAAGGTGTTTAAAATAAAGTAAGCTCCTGTTACGGTATGGCGGGCAATGAAATTCATTACACCACATTAATCTCCTATTTTTTTTATCCAAAAGGCTTCGGTAGTGTGTATATGTGCCCTATATTTAACCAAACAATAGAATGTGGTACAAACAATGTAGTAATAAAGGTCGAACTATAGAACAATACAGATGTTTTTATACAACCCTGACAACAAAGGTCAGAAAAATCTCTTAAAGCACAGCATACAAAATCCAGACAACGAAAAGTTCAGGAATTCCCAGTGTCAGTTTTAAAGTTAGAAAGACTATGAAAAAAGGTTCTGAGAAACAAAAATGTGTATGCCAACTTTTTCTGCTTTCAAAACGCGTTTTATCGGTTGCAAAATGGTTTTAAAAAAATCTAAAAAGCAAACAAACAAAAATTGGCATTATACTAAAACGCGTTCCAGTGTACTGATGTGTAGAACTTCAGCAAGCTTTATTCAAAACAAAGAAAATACAACAATCCATTTCTATACCAGTATATGCTAGCATAACCTCTAGACACTGAAATAGACACTGTTCGTTAGTGGTATTAAGCGCTTCTTAATGAACAGCCGATCGTATCGAAAGGAGGGTCGGGCCATAGCTTTAGACAGAAATAAGATTTTTGGCATATTTTTTATACATTATGTTACATTTCTTAGGTATGTCAAGCTCACTGGTACATTGATACGTTTGGTTTTCGATTTTTAAGATGCATTTGAAACGACTAACACCGCAAAAAATCTATTTTACGGCAACTTCAAGTTTTTTTTAAATATACCTTGCAAGTGCTGAATCAGCAATTGCTATACATGGTTCGAAAGGTTATGTTTTCAGCAGTATGTCGAAAAATTTGGAACCAATACAAGCTACCAAAAAATACTAAAAATCTAAATATACAAAATTGATTATTTGATGCCTTGATTAAATTGATGCCTAAAATGTGCATTAAACAAGTCAAAAGGCAGTTTAAAAAATCATTTGAAGAAATATGCCAATTTTTATTCAAACTCGTTTAAAAGTTTCTGTATTTTTAATTGAATTTTAAAACGATTATTTGTATCGAAAAAAAAAGAATTTTCGAAAGTGGGCGTATAGTTATGTTACAAAGGAGAGATTTTGACGGTGGTTAAAAAAATAGTAATTGTGTGTATAAAAATTTTAAAAACTCGTCACAGACGTATTTTGTTATTATCTACAACTTAGTAGATCAATCTATTTCTTAGAAGAATCATTTTCATCTATTTCTTCAACGAAAACGTTGTATTCTAGAAAAACAGGTGGGCGTATAGTTATGTTACGAAGTATATAACCGAGCAAATTCTGAGCGATTGTGTTTTCGTGTTTTTTCTCTCTTCATTAGATACTCCAGCATTACACGCAAATGTTCGTTAAAATGAACTTTAGTTTGCATGGTGATTATGTTTCACAAATAAAAAAAAACAAACTAAAAACAAATAAAAACTCACGAGCAAAAATGTCATCCAATTACACTCGGATACTTTTACCTCATAATTGGGCAGGGGTTAAGTTGACGAAATGTGTCCCTCCGTTAGTGCGATTCATCGCTGAGGCTGACAACGGCTAAGCAAGTAAAAGGTTGCTATAGTCGAATTGTGCAGTTAATGCGGCCGGTTCTTAGCCTTCCGAGACACCTACACGTACATGTTGACGCTGTCATTCGTTACACCGTATCGTTCGCATTCGCCTTCCGAGGCAAACCGTCGTGTGTTGGGTCACAACGGCCCGATGCTCAGCTACCCTCGGCGTTGATTAACACGGCTGAAATGATCATATTAATTACTGGACCTGTTCGAGTGCGCAATCCAACCAATCGGCTAGTTTGGCCGGTTTGCGCCTTTAAAGTCACGATCGCGGAAGCCTTTTGCGCCGTCGATGCTGTGGAGTCGATGGAGATAAGTCTCTCGGGAGGAACAGGTTCGGAGATTTCTACGCGACTCGTGGTACGATGTGAGTGACTGCGGGTATGTATGTGTTTTGTGTGTTGAATTCGTCAAGCCAACATGTGGGGAGGGTGCTAGATGTTCACTTTCAGTTGATGTTTTCGTGCTAACGGTTTTCGACCGTTTCAATCAAGATTTTGTGGGTTCACGGTGACCAAAGTTGTACGTAGAGTTGTGGTTTTGTCCATCTACAGCGGCCTCCGTTCATGAATGTTACCCTTTAGCGCGGTCTGAGGTATCCATCAAGGTATTTAGCGCTCTTGCAACACTGGAATAAAGAAAGAATTGTACGCCAACCTCGCAGAAATACAGCCGGGTATGTCGGATATTGAAAGTGTCACGAGTATCAAGCCTGAATTCGGACTCACACTTATTTCAGAACTTTGCTGGAAGTGGCCCGTATATGTTGTAGGACAATGGACAAGCTTTTGCAGCTCCCAGCAGTACACGATCCCGTGGTTGTTCGCTGCAGCTGATTGCATGTGGTCCGAGAACCTTGCAGCTGCGATGTCTGCTCTATAATTTTGCAGTCATGTTTTCGCTTTCGTTCGGCACAACAACTGCTCGACGAGAGTGTCTAGTTTTGTGGATCACCAGTTTGCTTTTTGTACCATTGATCGGTAAATAATCAAACGTCCAGGAAAGGCTATTCTAGTACTGGAAGCGTAAAGCCAGAACTGAGCCACTCACTTAGAAGGTGGAACCAGCGCCTTAGGACAGGAATTATGCTCACCCCTTTGGGAGTAGAATTTCAAGTTTTTGTTACAGCGCCGATCGCTGACTTATGCATGGGCCATCGTCCAGCAGTGCCCTGTGGGGGTCCCAAGGGTCCCAGGAGCACCCGCGGTGCCGCGCTTATAACACTGCGTTGCTGGGCAAGCGCAAATCATGCTTACGGATTGGGCCCAGATACCGTTGCGGGCGCATTTATTGAAAACCCGCGTGCCCGCTTCTACACATTGCGCGGCGTGCTGAGCGCATTCTGCCATTTCCTGACACTGCCGCGTACACAACATGCACACCGGTACCATTACGTTAGCAAAAAGCGAAAGTGTACTGTGCATGTGTTTTAGGTTCAGCAATTTATGGGCCGGCTTTATTTATAACGCCTCGCTTTGCCACGCACTGCACTCCATTGGCACCGCTGGAATCGTTAATGGTTTTCCTGTTTCGTGTCGCTGAATGGTTTCTGCTTCTTGGTTTTCAGGAGTGTTTCCTGTATAATCGAAAGTATAACATAAACCATGAACGAACGGATTATTTTACATACTTTTTGTGTACTGTGGTATGCAAGGCGTTTGCTTCCAGCGTCCAACGCAACGTTATGGGCAGTTTACTCTGACGCTTTAGTTGCTAGCATTTTGTGACAAAGAACATATTTGATTGTTGCAAACAAAACTGAGATGCTATACTTTTTATTGCTGGATCAAAAAAAAAAAATTATCGCGAATTGCAAGGCTACGCACTGGAGTACACATTGATTTCACATACAACATTAACACTAACGGAGAAATCAGGTGTCAATTGACAATTTTGCAATTTTAAGCTTCGCTAACACGAAAACGGTTAGATATGTTGACAGCTTGGTTTCACGCAAAGTCTTATATTAAAAAAAAATCTGAAAAATCTGAATTACATCGTGTTACTCCTAATGTACAAATCGAGGAGTCCATTGATTCTTGGAAGGCTATGTTTGGCATTTTTTGACAATTTGGGCTAGCGCAGCTGACAAGTTTTGCGCTAGTTGTTCTAGTTTTGTAATAAAACAATAAAAATAAACAATCTAGATCGATCGAAGTCGAGGTATAAAAAGTCGAATTGTGGGTACAATCATTTTTGCACATAATTATTAAGGTTTTTATGTTTTTTTTTGAGAGGAGAGATTTTTCCCTGAGGGTGCAGGGAGAGGAAACGAGAAGGGGTGGAGTCACTAACTCTAGGGATTATTAAACTAGAATAGTTAGCGTACAAACGTCAAAAATGTCATCGGTCTCAATCGGTCAACAAATGCCAAAAGAGCCTTCTTGGTGTCAATTGAAATCAAATTTGCAAGTTGGGAGTGTTCGATCCAGTTGACCGTAACTGTTAATATACCGAAAGCAAATACAAGTTCGATATATCGGCTCAATGGTCTAGGGGTATGATTTTCGCTTCGGGTGCGAGAGGTCCCGGGTTCAAATCCCGGTTGAGCCCAGGATATTTTATAGCAAATCGGAGAGATCGTCTGATTCGTTGTTAGGGGTCACTTTTTCTATTGTGCTCCATGTTATGCATCTGTGTGAGTCACGTTTGAGTGTATTGTCTATTGTTTCTGTCGGCTCAATGGTCTAGGGGTATGATT
>KB673002.1:242349-269544 GCA_000349145.1 Anopheles dirus
GAGCGCGGATTCATACTCCGGATCGCGCTCCGGCCAAGGAGCGCTCCGGCTTGATCCGATCCGGAATATAGCCGGATTTGCCCATCTCTATTCGAAATACATTGCCTTAAAAATGTAATAAATAGGAATTGATTAATAGTTTAACTCGCATTAAGGGAGTTCTCACATAAAGAGACCATGTCAACAATGATAACCAAACAATAGATAAAATATTTTGTGAACTATAGCAAAATAGCTAGTAATAGTACGGATATAGATAGCACTATACGAAGTAGACGAAAAAGGCGTATGTTTTTAAATAAAATTTGTATCAATAGTTGGTATTAACAAATGTTGATTACCATTGTGGTTTGTATGAAATGATTTTTATTTTGTTTTTATTGTTTTGCATTTTCATTTTTTAAATACCCCTTTGAAAACTGCAATTGTATGAATATATTCAGAAATTTACTAAATTATGTATTTTCAAGAGTGTTCATTGCATAGACTATTATTTCTTATAAAGTTTTCCAAAATTTTAAACCCTAATCGTACCACGACCTTCATAACAGTTTCAGGCAAGTTTTGCCTCTTATACTTCTATGTTTATATTGATTTGTGTTGATGTTGATATTTTATTTATCTTCAAGATTGGCTGAGAGAGTTAAACGGCTGAAGAGTTTCGAGAAAAACGTAAAATGTTATGCAACATTTCATTTCATTAATTTTTTTCGAAAATCTCTGCAAGATACGAATAATGCCTAGCTTTGGCTCAGGTCCTTCTAATTGATCTGAGGATAAATTTACATAATCAATTTAATTTTTTAACAATCTGGTTTTAGTACAGGTCATACTGGAAATAGTCCTCTCTTAGCAGTGCGATTTTTTGTTATCTTTTTTGACAGAACTTTTTTAACACTAGTCATCTTTTCCTTATCCCACAGGATGTACTGTCTCACTCTTTTTATTGCCTTATCCATCCCAAAATGCATTTTATCGATGATATGAATCGTTTTGGGCACTTTTAAGAACGCTATGACTGTTTGAGTATAAAGTTTTATTAGTGTCCACTATTTTCAACACATTAATTTTAACATACCAAACCTACCTTAACGTATTCTTCCCTTATCATAAAACTCCACAATTAGGAGAAGCATTAAACCCAAGACATACACTCGTAACTCATAGATCCACGCACGATCATGGTTCGATACGCCGCCATTAAACAAACAAATGTCGACGACCGTTACGTTTCGAACACGCGCTTCTCGTAAAAAGATAACTCGTTAAAATATATATATGTTCCTTCCATTTTACGAGCCTCATTAGCTTCGCCCA
Source organism: Anopheles dirus (assembly GCA_000349145.1). Taxonomy (NCBI): domain Eukaryota; kingdom Metazoa; phylum Arthropoda; class Insecta; order Diptera; family Culicidae; genus Anopheles; species Anopheles dirus. The sequence continues at coordinate 243,667 of KB673002.1, forward strand.
AAATCTCCGATTACACGCCCCGCCATGACGACCGTGAGCCGTAAGTATCGTCGGCATTATTATTGCGATCGTCGCGTCGAAGCTGTGCCGGCTCCAAGATCGATTCCCTCGCTGCCCTCGAAACCGCGGTTGATAAATTACAAATGCTGCCGGAGTGCCATCCGCAAGTGCGGCCGACATCGTTCATTTGTCGCTAACAAGCTATCGCCATAAAACTCATCACGCAAAGGCAAACGCATGTCATCGATCCGTTCTGCGCTGTCCACCCGTTGACTGTTGGCTGTAGATCTTTATTGGTTCGAAACTAGCGCTCGTGCGGGGCGTTAGCAGAGCAGTGCGTCTTGGCAGCGTTGGGCTTTCGACTGGGGAATGACAAAAGTCAACGCAGAACGGGCATCATGCAACGCGCTAGCGTAATTGTAATAAGCGGAGACTATGCCTGCAAGGCTGCCTTCCCCTTTCAGGACCACTGGCACCGAAGCGTTTATTTACTGTGTAAATATGGTTGTGCTGTAGCTTGTCGTAGGGCAGAAAAATATGATTTAGGTCCGACGTGAACGAATTTCAATATCATGAATTTCCACTTTCAATGTCGGTCCAAAGCATTGTTGTAGGCTTGAACCATTTCGTTTGCTATACATATAACATGCTCTGTATGTTTATTGATGCGAGTAAACTACTTAATGGAACTTTATGTCCAGTACTTAAAAAGTTGGCTCAAACTCATTCAACTTGCCAACGTAACCAAGTGCAGGTTGTGCGCGCTGTGCGCATCGAACCTAGAACTGGATTTACAACAATTAATTCTGGGATTAGCCCAGAGCCTCTGCTATTCATCAAGACGATTGCACAACGAATGATTCTAATGTACTAGCTGGCCCGTTGCCAACTCGTTGGAAGTAAATTTTCTCTCAAGCGGTGATAACAGCAGCGTGATGATCACGAGCAGTCGACGGCACGGCGATGGAATCCCCCCATTCCATCGCAAGGTTTCTGAACACGCCCCAAGGATCGATTCGAGCACCCTCCGCAAAAGGGCCGTGATCGCGAGACCACAATGAACTGAACCGGTTCTCGTTAGTGATTCATAACCTCGCAAATGGCATCGTTAATTAGCGTACCACGCGAAAGGGAAACCGACGATCCTGGAGGTTAGGCTGATAGATCCACCCCATCTCCTCGGCACGCTGTCACCCTGCTTTATGGCCCTCTATTTGCTCTGTACCGACCTCCGGGATGCTGGAACAATATGACGGTGCCTCGGAGAGATCGCTTCGTCACTGAGCGCTCACAAAAGCTCCGTCGGGCGACGTCTTACTCACTCGTACGCGGGCGCATCGTTCGACCTGATGCACCCGTGGGCGTTTGCACGGTACGGGTTTCTTGCAGCGTTCCGTGCCCAGTGCTCCATAAATCTTGCCGCCCAGTACCAGTGACATTCTTCCGCACATGCATTCGACGCGCACTCGACCGCAGCTCGCCTAGGTGGTGATCGGAGTGCCTTCGTAGAATTAGTGGCAATTTGCATCTGATTTATTCACACTTACGGCAGTAATCGAATCAATTATTTTGTTGTGCCGTTATTGCACCGCCACTTCCTCTATCGTATCGTTGCTCTTACCGGATAAGAGTTAAGCGACTGAGAGATAGAGATTCTCGAGCTTAGCGATCGCAACCGTTGCCTAAACGAACGCATCGGCTGCATATTTACCTCCAATCGTAGGAATTTCGATTTGCTAAGAGCAGACAGGGGCTTGTATTGTATTGTTTTCTTTAATTATTGTGGAAGCACAGTGAACTACAGTTTTTAAAATAATCTTAGAAATGCAGTACATACAATCCTGGAAGAAATCCATTTTATTCCATAGCTGTTTGAATAACACATTGTTCAAATATATCAGCTAAAATGAAACCACTGCTTTAGTTGTATCTAAGCTAATATAAAACAGAGTGCACTAAATCGGAAAAATGTTTTTCCAAGCAAGCACCCTTCTAAAAAAAGTTGTAGATTTTTCGAAAAGACAGTAATCGAGATATAGACGAAACAAAACAACACAAACACAAAAACAGAAAACAGAAAACACAGAAACACAGAAACAGAAAACACAAAAACAATATAAAACAAAAAGATGAAAAAAAAGAATCTAAAACACCAATATAAAAGCAAGAATATGCCAACAAGTGATTCGAAGTAGATCAGTCGTTCAGGCGAGGAGACCGGTATGGGTATCAAAAGCCGAAGCCTAAATCTCTGCAGGTTAAGTCTCTGAATGTGGGTCTTGTGAACTTCGGGTTTTCTAAAAGTATTCCATATTCCATCTACATATAATGAAGAGGAAGAAGCAAACATTGCAGTTTTCATTAATTGACAGTTATTGAAACACAAAAACTATTATTTGCATGTCACAACAGCTTTATTTACATAAACATTATTTACAACACTGTGGCAACAAAAATAATGGAACTATACCAAATCACACACTGATCATAACAAAAGATAGAACAATATTACTAAAGAAAAACACATAATCAAAATGCAATTCTAATGAACAGGGAGCTAAATGAAATTGGTACATTAGTAGAGCGGGATATCATTTCGGAAATGTTCGTATAGAAGCAAAATATGTACATGGATCTCGTTCAGCCTCAGAAAAAAAATAGATCAAGAGGAACTTTTGCTCTTACTTTTTAACTTTTTTAGCTTAAGAGAATGCTAAGTAGTTCAAACTACACTTGCGCTATTCCAAGCGATGCCTTCTGATCTGAAGACAAATCAATTAAATTATCCGATTTTAATTTACATTAACAAAATTGTTACCATTTAATAAAAACATAATTTTACAAAACCCTATATTGCGCTTCCATGTTGATGCATATCTCCTCATCGTGTTCCATCTTTCGTTCCCTGGATGGCTGATCGATGGCGCATCGATACATCATACGGGTAGTGTTGTTTTTTGTGTGCTTGTATATTAAAATATGTATAAGGTGTCTGTCGTTCATAAGAAGAAAAAACACGACCGCCTGCAACAATGTTGTGCAAGCTGTGGTCGTCGCTACTGCGTGAACAATGCGCCGCTGGTAAATCGACCGACCGACCCGCTTATGACCGTTCAGATTTTTGAGCAATCAATTTGCACCATGATTTGCACACGCGGGCCCGCACATTCGATCGGCCCCCCGAAATGAGTGGCAATAAATCAAACGTGCATCCCATCCCCCGGCCGGTCGGGCTGGGTTGATGCAACCGTAGCAAATGCGGAGCTGTCGAACGCAGAATAAATAACGCCATTGAAGCTGGCGGGGTCTTTAAATGCCATCAAAATGACGAAGTAACGAGGTAGCTCTTGTCTGGTTGGCGTCGTGGTTCAGCTAAACGCAGGAATGATGTTGCCGGCCAGCGTTGCCGATGGGGGATACCTAGGGCCGACCGAAAGAGTCATGGGATTGTTTCAAAGTTTGGAACGGTTCGGAGAAGTTGATTTTTTTTAATGAAATCGGAGTTCGAGGAAAGCAGGGAAAGGGCACATTCTCGAACCTGTGCCACCCATCCCTCCCCGGAGCACCCCGTTGAAGCTTCGGCATCAGAACTCCTGGAGAACGAACACGTATGGCTTTTATCGATGATTCTTTTTTTTATCTTTATGAATAAATTTACCTCCACACAATGCCACTCATTCATAGACATGCTTAACACATGTTTCGTACGAAGTTGCATTGCCTCCTCCTGGGCCGAAGCACGATGCAGCAGAAAGATCCGTGTGCGTGCATGCACCGCGAAGGGAAATGCTTTCAATGAATATTAATTTCGTGACAACAACTCTGCTGGGATTGAAATGCTTGAGCTGAAGAGAATGTTTTACTCATGGCCATATTATTGCACTTCCAGTGGTTTGAAGTGATGACTAATGCATCCATGTTTCGAGAGTACGCCAAACGCGTTGAGCTATGTTTAGAACTCACAAACCACTAATGTTGCTGTGTATATCCATGTACATGAAAGAGCTTATGTAAATGCCTCATAAAATCTATAAAACAAATATTTTTATTATAAATGTTCATTGGTGAATGCAGAAATGATAAACACTTTAACATTTGTTTGTTGCATTCGTTATGTTCAATGTAGAATCTCGATAGAATAAATGTAGAATAAAGTTCTGGCGCCAAAACAGCGTCTTGAAAATGGCTCCATGTATCTATTATCAACGCAAAATTATACAGCCGGTAATCAATTTTAAAAGGTACATATGAATTAAAAGATCAGCTAAAACGACGACGACGTAGTTTGCACGCTCTACTAGTTGTTGCATGTAGAAGAGTATTTGTCAAATATTTCTTATAATTGTTTTGATAATACGTTCGTTTTGGTTTTTAGAATATTTTCAAGATTTAAAATGAAAGAAAAGATAAACGACGGAAACGACGGAGCTTAATAAAGGGAAATAGTTGTAACTTCCCTGTAACTTTTTAAAATATTTTAGAAATATTATAAGAGATGGCGCTATTTAACCAATCAATTTGGTTTATAAATACTTTAGTTGTTTGCTCTAATGGATCCACCATAGATGTTAAATTAGTGATAACAATACAAGTTAGTGGAATGAGAATATTTAGTGCTGAAAAAGGGCGGCAGTTGGCTGGTGCATCATTATACATGAACATACAATAACCCATGTTGCTGGTATCATTACAAACATTTACGATGCCATGACGTCCTTCTCTACTACAAACATATTTTTTTTATAAATAAAATATAGTTTATTATACAAAAAACAACTATAAACAACTGTACTAAAATAGTACAGAACAGATGAAGGATGTGACGTACAAAGTATTACAAAGAACATTGAAAGATATCGTTATCAATGGATGAAACGTAGCGATCAAACGTAGGATGGGAATCCGCTCACTAGAGCTAATGGTATCACATGAAGAACGATACTCATTAAAACAATAATGTTTAATTACATTGAAGCGATAATGTGATTACATTTTCTTAAATACTCATTTTCAATTGTTGTATAAATATATATCCAAATAACTTGAAGATGGTACAGACCAATTGTTTATGTACCATACAGCCTTAACACGTCCCCTAACATATCATTACTACGATCATTATCGATCATTTCTTACGTTAAGATTTTTGAAATTTTTCTCAAGGAATTGTTCACAATGCATCAACTCAGCTGAATACTTTCGCTCTCTCAATGATCACTTGATTTTTTTTTCTATTTCTTAGCTATTATTTCTTCTTACAATCGTTTCCGTAATACGCTAACACGTGACGTAAGCCGGCTCCTGCGTAACTGCAAAGGAAACAATCCGGTGTGAAAAAACCACACCTCTAATACACCGTTTAAACCACTTCGGTGCACCGCGACTTGTCTGAATTGGATTGCGGTTTTTTGCCTCTGTTTGTTTTCACACCTGACGAAAGACGACGCTACACTCGAGACGCGCATTTTACGGTTGACGGAACTAGGAAGTGTCGGAAATGGGTTTGTAACGTAATGCTACTCCGCACGCTGCTTCATCCACGGCAGCTTATGAGGTGATTAGTTTTTCATCGATTTCGAAAGAAAAAGTTGAACAGCTACACAAGAAACAAAGAAACAAAGTGTCACAGTCGCGTTGCATAATGTGAACACAGATGTAGCAAATAACACACCAAACAGGAAGTACAATGTTCGTGTTCTTGTAGTTTCATTGATGGGCCACATGTAGAAATAAAAATGAAACCGATTTCAACTCGATCCATTCTATGCCTGTCCGTTCACGTCATTATTGTGCTCTCGCTTTCTACTACTTCAGTTTCGCCCTTTTGAACACGAAGCATGGAGAAAAAAGACCATAAATTAGGTGAGTAGATCACTGGAGAAGGCGTTTTTTGTGCAATTACTTTTATTCTATTTGAAATTTCATACTCGCGCTGTGTCGACCTTCTCTTTACGTTTGCTTCGCGAGAGGGGATGTAGAATGGGAGCTATTTTTTTCGCTTTCGAGACCGTACCGTTTAGCTACCCTTAAGGTTTGGCATGCGAAACGGACGCCTACCGCGGGGCTTGGCTCTCGAGCGCAACTACTACCTTACTACCCCGGGCACCCCCAAATATTGCAAATCATGCCACGAAATTAACCGCACACGCACACCATCACGACACCAACCTAAGATCTTTGCGTTTCGGTTAGAACTTCTTCAGAATCGTGGCCTAACAGTGTGTGGCTTTTCATGCGGCTGCTCACAACAACACAATACAACACAACACGGCGAGAGGCTGCATGACGGGTTATGATCGTGGCGCGTTGATAAGCGCGAAGGATGGAGAATATTTCGGAAGATCTGCTGGACAGCCTGATGGTGAGGGATGCTGTGTGGGGTTTGGGGATGAGTTTTCATGAAGATGTCTGACGGAATTTCGCACACTCCATGAAGCGAATCGCAGCGAGAAGGAGGATGAGGTGGACGATGTTGGGCGGCGGCTTGGATCGGAGATGTTTTTCCTGGGGGTGACCTTCAAGCGCACAGTGACGTTGCGACGCAGCATCCGAAAAATGTTGTGTGTGTTTTTTTTGTTGACCGGCACTCGGTGCATACACTCGGTGGAGTGCTGTGGGTTCGTCTGGACTGGATGTGTGAAGTGTTAGCTTTTTATTGATAATTAAATTCGTGTTTGTGTGTTTGCTCAGCCGGAAGTTGGTAAATGGTGGTTTGCGTGTTCATTGTTCACCAGTATTTTCTTTAGTTATGGCAAAGTTACTCAATCAATGTAGTCAGAAGATTTCGTCCCGATCCTATTTTGTCTAACTGGATATAATTGTCAATCTCTAATCTTGCGATGGACAATGCACCGTCGCTTCATAGTGGTGTAATTGAGAGATCAAATTCAGTGTTTTGTTTACTAAATAAATACTAAATTCATTTTCGAATATTTGCTCTTTTAAGCAAAACTAACTATGACTAATTAGGTTTAATTTTGCAGTCACTAATATCAATGACATATCATTATTTTGTTAATAATGTGAAGAACTAAAATAACACCCTTTAGATTGTAATATTCACTTACAGTATTTTACTCTGTATATCCAAACCTAATCTAAACCTAAGAACAGCAGATACATTGATTGTGCAAACATTTTTTTTTCCATTTTTTTATAAATAATTTACAATTTGTTGTACATGTTTAGTATGCGAATTTAAATGTCATCCGATAATTTGACTTTCTCAATTCCATGTAGGGGTTAGAGCTGGGTTCACCATTATCATCATAATATAATATATAGAATAAATAGTTATTGAGTAATTTCAAATCAGTATAATTTCATGTTATGCCACTGGACGAACCATAAATTATAAAAATAAATAAAAAACATAACATTATATCTCAATTGTAATGCTATTTTAATGCTCTACTTTTATGTTTCAAACAAGAATAATTTTCTTGCCACAACTTACATATATCAAGCAGAGGTGCTAAGAGACGGCCAAACATGTTTTATTCAACTGAGATCACCCGGGATAAGGTGCAGCACAAAAAAAGTCGACGAAATGCCATTTGATATGTCATTATCTAGTTATAAGAATTAGTATTAAGCAATACGGCCAGGCCGTAACTTCAAAAATAAATAAATAAAGATAAATAAAGACCGTTTTTGTTAAACTCAAAACTTCAAAAACTGGAGATGCCTTATACAAGAATCTGTATGTTGTGTAAATGGTGTGTTTCAACTGCAAGAGTGTAATTGTTTTTGTTGAGTTTGATTTGCTTTACATCAACATGTTTTTCAACACGTATCTGTCGTATTAAGGTCATTTAAAAAAATACCTACAACCTTTGATTTATAAACATTTAAGAGATCTTTCATATGCGACTAAATATAAGTGTTAAAGTAAGAGGAACTAGAAACAACAAATACACAAGAGAATTGAAATGAACAGAATGTGTGCTAAGCCTTCAAAATCAAGCCACAACATCTCTATAAGCAAGCGAAAAAACGTATTTAACTACTGCTTAACTTCAGAGAGATAGTATCTCGATACCATTTTGACGTGAAAATATCATAAACTCCTGCAATTAGGATACGTTCAGCTAAACGCCGAAGAAAATTGCTGTTGACTTAGAACGTACCATTCCACTTAAAGAGCTCATTAAACACCACGCACCAAATCTATTGAAACAACGAGCTATAGAAAAAAAGTTATAGCTTGCCGTGATTAAGAGGACCAGTGTCACCATGTGTGCGCCATAAAAACAAAAACACCGACCGCGGCGAGAGAACCCAAAAAACTGCGCAACGCATCTTGCTTGGCATCTCGAACGGATCCACCCAGGGCGGACGTCATCACCGGTCGTGTGCTTTCCCTTGAAGATGGGAATCACCTTGAGCCTCGAGGGGCGAGGTAAACAATCGCATAATGGTGCTATAAAAATACACTAATACATCAGCCACCGCGTCGGACGCACCGATCCGGCAGGGCCCGGGGTTTGAAGCTGCGTCGATTGGGGATGCGTGAATAAAATATATGATTCTCGCGAATGCTAATGATTTCATGTTCCGGGTGCGGTTGTGTATGTGTGTGTGTGTGTGTGCGTGCTGTTTTTGCGTTTGTTGTTGCTTCTGCTTCATTCTACACATTCGTAGGGTTGTGGTCTCCTCTCTAAGATTCTGGGTCTTTTATCGTCCGTACAAGCGTTTCTTGAGTTTCCGCATGAGTTTTAGTTCACTCGTCGGTGGAATTCCTGCTCGTTTCTGGCAGAGCAGAAAAAAACTACATTTCCACATTTCGGCACAACAGCGGTCCGTTCTTTCCAGCACTTTCCTTCCACGAATGGTTCTAGAATCGGTGGCTCTTTTTTAACTCGTTTCTTGGGTAACCGATGTTCAGGAGAGCGGTGACTGGAAGGGAAGACGGGACCTCTCGAGTGGTGCTGATGGGTGATATTTTTATCTTCCACCATTTTTGGCTTAATTCGTGGACGTTCTCCGCTAGTTCTCCACGGGCAGGTTGTCGGAGCATAGGCGCTTTAATTTCCGAACATCTTGCCGCAGGTTCTTTAGGGTTCTGTTGACGACGATCACGACGATGATGATGACGACGACGACGACGACGACGAGACGATTGGGGAGTTGAAAAAGCGAGAAAAAAGTCTGCAACGATTGCGCTTGCGGAGCCTTAATGTATTCACGTGGATCGGCCTGTCTGAGGAGGAGACGGGAGTTTACCTTCTCTCGAGATTTTTGCCGAAATATGCCGACAGGTTCTGAGTCGTGTTTCAGCTGCTCCGGGCTGACCCGACTCAGAGCGTTTGTGTGGTTCTTGTGGAAGAACCAGTTCTGTTGTTGGACCACCAGCGCCAGAACGGTCAGTACGTTCGTTTTTTTTTGCTTTCGCTGCTCAGTAAAGTTGAAAAAAAAAAAATTCCACGCGCTCCGTACCAAGATCAGCATGAGTCAAATGCGTGCGGAAAGACCCAACCTAAGCGAATTTTAATGAAATTCTCACGTGCAAAGTAAAACAGCCTCGGCAGGCACTCATTGACAGCGTGCAATAATCGATCGAGTCTCTGTTAATGTGCAGCCATTGTATTGTAGTTGGGAGCTGTTCATTCCATGATTGGCGAAATAAACGGTTCCCCAAAATGCCAAAAATATTTCTCCGAAAATCTAGCACTACTCGGGGGAAAAAGACAGTGATAATTAATATATTCAACGCTCGTCCGTAAATGTCTTTTTTGATAATTTTTATATCTTCGCAGCCGTGGGCGTATGGTGCGATAAAGCATTGAAGAAGATTCTCCTCATGCTAAGCAGTTATAAAAAAAATGAAATAACTCTAGGTTGAACTGGTTTCCATGACAGCCGAGTCGCATATAACTTTGGTGATATCAATTTGCATTCTAATTAATTCTCTCCTCTAAGCCAGCTGTGGATGCATGCAGCGAATGGGAATGACACTTGGAAACTATGGGAGAAAAATTATAATGAACTATCGTGGATAGACAGAGTCGAACCGGCCTTTAATAGATTGCGGACAAATGTTAGAGATAGCGCTGTTGTAGCGTTGTCATTTCATTTGAAACGGAACTACTCGGAGAGCATTAGAATATTAACAGATCCACGAAGCAAACGTGCGCACTCAATGTTTAAGGCTCGTCCTGGGACCTGCTGCTATTTGCCTTCGCCTGCGAAGCTCCAGAGTGTCAGCCGTCTTTCAGCAATCTTCGCTTCAGCAACCTAAGCGAAGTTAATGCTGAAAAACGTATCGTCATTTTGCGTCTGTTCTCTAATTATATCATCCACATCATTGGTAACAACGATGTTGTGATCAATCTTAACGTACTACAGCATTGTCTTTCTTCGTAATATACATATGTAATGTTTATTGTTGTCTTTTTTTACCTATATGTTACATTATGTTGTATGTCATACAATATACACAATAAACAGATTTTATTAAAAAGGCACTGTAGTACACCAAATCTATCTGTATTTTTTCCAACACAACAAATAACAGTAGATTGCAAGCATTTATGAAATGCGAACTTTTGCCCAACTGGTGGGGTAAACGTACGAAAATCTTCGATCAAAAACTAAAAAAATGTAATATATCATCCAGAATAAGTTTTTTTTGTAAATGTGTAGAATGCTGGAAATAACCAGATTGAAGGTTAGAAGTATTATTCAGCTTTATTGAAATGTATTTTAGTTTCTAGTGCACACATCAACTCATTGCCTGCAAGTGGTGCTATAGTTATGTTACGGGGATATAAACGGATTTTCTTAATACTTCTTCTAAGACAATGTGAAAATCTTTATTTAAACTGACCAAAAAACGTGTTTTGCATACTGCTCAGATATCAATACTCATTCTATGTTGATATGCATTTGGCCTGTTTAATGTGTTTGTTGTTTAACATTGTTATTGATGATTAATTAAAATTAGATTCTCCTCGTGAAGCAATCAAATAGAGTGAAATGTTTTCAACGTTTTTTTTTCATGAAGCTTACTATGTAAATAAATACTGAATTATAAAATAAAATTTTAAAATTATATGAAAGGAATATGAAAGAACAAATGTTAAGACCGTTATCAAATTTTAGAGTTTTAGTTTAACCATCCCCAATTGATGAAAAGGTTTCTTTAATCTTTTGGTTTTAATTGTGATATTTATGTTTTTATTACTTAAACAGACCAATATCTAAAATGTTAGCAGCCTGACTGTGTGCTACATTATTAGGAAATTTACTCCCATTTTTTAGTCTTTCTTCAATTTGATTTATTGGAAATTTGAAAACAGTTCTTTGCTGGATATTACTGTCCATTTTTGAAATAGTTGCAATTAAAATACGCGCTTATTTGGATGATTTTAATATAATTCCTGAATCACAATTCGGGTTTCAACCATCTAGATCAACAACTCACCAAATACACCGGTTTAAAAACTTCATCGTTAAAAACAGGTGTCCAGGGAGCAAAAAATCCACTGGTTTAGTTTTGTTAGACAACGAAAAGGCATTCGATTCTATATGGCGCAAAGGATTACTATATAAATTAATCAAGCTTCAATTCCCAAGATTTCTTATAAACATAATGAAATCTTTCCTATCGTGTAGAAAGAACATCGTTCACATAGGACAAACCAAATCAGACCCCTATGAACCCTTAGCTGGAGAACCACAGGGAAGCATTCTTTCGCCAATTTTGTTTATAATTTACATATAAACAAAATTCCTACAACACAAAAATGCACTAACTATCTGTATGCAGATGATTTCGCAATCTCGTCAGCTGCCAAAAATCCAAGATCAATGCTTAGCTCTTTAAACAAAGCATTAACAGCATATGGCAAATTCTGCGTTAGATGGAAGCTTAAGACAAACTGTGACAAATCTGAAGCAATATTTTTCACGAGAAACACCAGTCAGCATAAAATACCGCAAAGAGAACTGAGATTTCAGCAAGGTATTATTCCATGGAAATGTAGCATAAAATATTTAGGGGTACATTTAGATAAACGGATGACGTTCAGAATTCACATTGATAACGTATTAGAAAGAATTGACGAATTAATAAAAATACTCTACCCTTTCATGAACAGAAAATCCAAACTAAATTGCAAAAACAAATTGCTAATTCATACAATGTATGTTAGACTAATTATGCTATACGCAGCGCCTGCATGGCGTACCTGTGCACATACTTATCATAAAAAACTACAAGTTAAGCAAAACAAAATATTGAAACTGATTTTGAATGTCCCACCATGGTTTAGAATTGTTGAATTACATAAAAGAACAAAGATCCCTAAATTAGATGAATTCTTATTAAAAACTAATCAAAATTATCATATCAGATGCGGCCAAAGTGCTATTGGCATTATACGCCAGCTTGTAGACTAGTTAAGTTGTACATAGGTAGGCATTAGTTTAGAGTAAGATTTTTTCCATACCTTTGTTATTATTTTAGAATTAGGTAAGTCCTAGGTTTTGCATAGGTTAGATTAGGGTAGGTTAGGTAGGTTATAGTAACGTTACTTATGTATATAGTTTCCTTCAACATGGGTTTTTTTTTGAGAAATTTTTCCCATAAATCAAATCAAATCAAAATCGAAACATACTATCAAAGAACAGCTAAGCTAAGGAAATAATTAACATTAATGTGGAAAGCTTTAGGCGAACCCAGTAAATCCATGCTCCATTACTGTAAACTATATTATATTATCATGATATAATAAATTCTCATACTACATACTACTACTGTCCATTTTTGCTTTGTTTTGTTTCCACATAGTTGAATGTCTTGTAAAAAGATCGTAAACAATTTTAATACTGAGCTGATATGAATGTTTACAGAACATTGCAGCAATTCTTCACTCGTTTCTCCATTCCGATCAGTTCTTATATTCCGTTAAAAATCAATATGTTCAGGATAGGAATTTTAAGATTCGACAAATAACACTAGAAAGTCATAGGATCGATTCTCTGACCTGTGGGTAATAAGTTTTTCATCAACCGGTCACGTTACTGTACATGCTCAACTATGAATTAATTTATAACCTTTGCAGAAATGATTGATCATTCGCTACCATATCGAGCGTTATGATTCTGCATTGGGATTTGATTGATCCCTTTTACTATGCAGTTCGTGTTACGTTTATCGACGAACGTGTCGGTTATGGAATAAGCAATTTTTTCACAATTAAAATTCAAATTCCATCCCCATGCCATCAGCATGCAAGCGTTTCCCACTGCAAGTCTGTGGTGTTCACGCGAGAATTCGCACAAAACCCCAGATGCAAAACGCCCAGCAGAAGGTAACTGAACCTACAGGCAAGGTGTGCGGTAAAACAGATTCGAGCTGCCCACAGACGTTGGGTAGAGGAAATAATAATCGACGGAAAAAAAATGCTGCCACACTGCGACACTGCGCAACCACCGAGTGGCCACCGAAAGCGACACCAAGCGAGCCTGCCAATGGTCTACCCGGTCCACCGTGCAGGCGCCCCGTGTTCGACCAGCGGTCATGTAAGCAAATAAATTAAAATTTGACAGATTTATGATAATCCGATTGCCAAACCGCTTATTTGCCAGTTTATTTCGTGGGTCTCCCGCGCGAGCCGCAGTCGATTACTTTACCGACGACAGGCACATCGTGCACATGGGTTGGTTTTCTTTTTAGTTTGTGCCCCACCGCGGTGGCTCCAAAACCGGTGGTTCGCACGCGGTGGCGTGATGTGTTCCGTTTCGTGTAACAACCGCTGCTTGCTGGAACTTGGTGTGGCACAGGCAGACAATGATCGCCATTGCGAGGTTTCGGGAGTTGGTAGGTGTTTGCCGGACTCCGGATCCGGAATGGGTTCCCGATTGCCGTCTGGATCAGTGTGAAACTGTGTGTGAACCGTGCAAGGCCATGATCGCGAAAAGCAACGTAGACTTTACCTATGAGCTGGCTACGGGCGATCGCGTGTACTTCATGTGACAGCGTCAACTGCACAGCTGTCCCGAGTGTTCCCGGGCTCTGGACGATGGTTTGGAAGGAATTTATCGATGATGAATGAACTTGAGGTAAACCGGAGAATCGGTATGTTACCGTTGTAGATGAGACCAGCGAGGTAACGCGAAACCTCGGTGCTATGGACTGTGGGAAGGTGATTCTATTTCCAGTCGAGTGCTGTCATTCGACAGCAGAAAAGTTGCTTGTTTGTTGTGCATTATTTATTGTTGTGCAAAACATGAGCGCGTGCTATTGGTAAACATGTTATAGACATGATTGTAACAGGTTTGTTTTTTTTCTGTTCACATTCTAGACGATCAACAAAATTTGTACAGGCTTGCAGAACTACGAGAGTTTGTTTCGAATTGATTAAGCAGAATAACTGACAGAAACGAACGTAATGAGATACGACATTAGTTCAAAGAGAGTTAATATTGATTTCACCAATAAGCTTAACTCATTCCTGCAAAGTTGAATTTAGCTAATGACGAAGAAATCATATCCTCTAGTGCTTGCTCGGTTTATATGTACCTTCATTGTGTCGACGTATTCATCAACCGTATAATGAACAACAATTTGTGCATGTTTCTCCTTACGGAAATTTAAAAAGCCATGCTTCCTTTGATCTCATTTAATTCGAATATCAGCCTGTTCTTCACATGACCGAACATTCTTTTGGAGCAATAACAAGAGCACTGCTTTCTTATTTTTGGATTTTCTTCGTTTTTATTTTTATTGTTGGTTTAAGTATTTCATTTTAAGTCAGAGTATCTCTATGCCAATGGTTGATTGCACTATAAGAGGAAATCCTAGAAAGTGTCAATCGAGTTACTCAAACCTAGAATCAGAAACAAAGCTCATGTAAAAAATTAAAAATGGTGGAAACTATACGGATTTAAAAAAAAAGTATTAGAATAAAAACAATTTGCAAATAAAAAATAACGCTATAATGTACACCACTACTAGCATCAAATGCTGTTAAAAAAAACCAACACTCATTATGTAAGCAGCTAAACTCCCCAGACGTTCAAACACTTCGCACGAAGTCGTGTACTTATCGCTGTCAGGGTCCTCTGAGAGCATTCCACTGCTCGAGATGTTCTTACTTTGTCAGCTCGCAGCTTATGAAGAGCGTCGTGTAAGCAGAGCTTTTGTTTGTCCAACACATAAGCACTGGCCGAGGTAAACGAACGGGTTATACACCAGTGGAACAAATATGCACGAAGTGTTGTTAGCCGATCTGTTTAAGCTCTGGCAACCTCTGACATGAACATTAATTGTTTAAAGAGATTAAACGGCATTATTTTCACTTGTAATTATGCTCGAATCAGGGCATTCTCACCGGAAACCATCACGCGTAAAGCATCTGCACTGGTAAAGCACGAGAGGGTGAAGTCGTTCGGTCAATATTTGCGTTCGTGGTTATCAGCAGTGTGATCTGATTTTGTCGAGAAAAATCGTCAGGGCTCGTGGTGTACGTGTTATTCATGCGTGAATGAGATCCACAGCGACACACAGAGAGAAGAGCAGCTAGGTAACAGATTCATCATAACGCCGGAAGTCTGTTGGTCTAAAAATCTGTACTCAGTGCCTCAGCGTATGTTGTTTTTTTCTGCTGCGTCCCGAAGCACCCAAACCCGATCTCCCTTCCGCTGTGAGCATGTGCGCTACCGAGTGACTTATCATATCTGTTTGACCAGCAATTCGACATTCGTCACGACATGATAACGAACCGAGTTCGTAGCGGTTTGCAATCAGATGCCTCAGGCACGCGATGACGGAGGTGCAAAAACAATTGAACGAGGGTCAGGTTAGTATTGCTCGGCGTGCTCCACCGGACGCAACTAATCTCCACGCGATCCTCTGTTCGAATTCTATTCTCCGAAGCAATCGCGCCAAACTAGACAAGTGCCACTTGACGTTAGTTTTTTCGTTCAACTGCATCATCGCTCCTGCGCATCCCCGCTGAAGATGGGCTGTACAGAATGGGTGGAAATGAACCAGAAGAACAAACCGCAAAGCAACGCAATAGCAACAGGTGCGTGGCACGGCGAAAGGGTACTAGTCTCCGTTTGTACGTGTCCTTATCATCAGAGTCCAGATAAACGCGAGTGGCGATGCAGTGCGCTTGTGTTGTGAGACACTATCACTCAGGAGTGGTGAACGCAAAACTTAGGTGTTTGTAGTGTTTGTGGTGTGCTATCGATACAAATCCTGGACCGACAATGCTATTTTGAGCCAGGCAGCTTATCGCCAGCGCACAACTGCAGTGATAAGATTGCATTTCTGTAAGTGCCGCTAGGAAACGTTTCATTCATTATGGTTAAATGAATGATAAGCTCTGTGATGTTTTCGTTTCGTTCAGTCCAGTCGATTCAGTAATTGAAATGTTGCTCATCATCCGTACGGTACGGGTTGAAAACGTGATGACTCATTCGTTCTCTAGACCTGGCTTCTAATAATCACAAACTTTATGCATGCGTTTAGAAAGGAGGCATAAAAAAACGTTTGATTTTTTAACGAGTATTGTACTGAAACTCTTTCTGAGGATGAAACAATGGTAATGGCAAGGGTAATGATAATGGTATATTTTGCCATAACGTGATTGGACCATCGTGGAGCCTTCTGAAAAGTGAAACCCGTGTGCTAAATCACTGTATTTTAATTGAGTCACAAGAACAAGCTGTTTTCGTTTCCACACGAACACATCCCTTGCTGTCCCCACTAGGTGTCTTATTGAATTTCGCCCTCAGGATTTTTTGAAGTCGGTTTTCACAAAGATTGCATCGTCCGTGAAAAGACATTCAGCGCGTTCCGTCAGCACTTGCCATTTACTAGAAACAAAACGCTGCCAACAGTTTAAAATTTCGTCCACAGCGAGCGCCACTATCGCCAAAATGTTAGACCTCATTGCTGAATGAACTAAGCTTTTAATATAGCACATCCATTCGTGTATATGCGAGGAGAGAATAAAATACCAATGCTAATGAATAATGCTAACACATAAAATTTTTGAAGTTTTATATACTTTCATTTAAATCTATATATTTTTTAAAAACACTTTAAATGTTTTTCTCATCCGGAAGCGTAGCCAAGTCATTTATTAAACCGTTTCCAGACTTACCGCGAATTTCACGCTGCGATTGGCGTTTGCGAATTTTTACAGCTGTGACGTCAGCAACTCCTTACGAAAAAACGAATCGCGCTCGATTTCGTTCACGGTGTGTGTATTTACTGCGAAAGAATCCTGCGCCGCGATTTTGGCAAATAGTACAGTTTAGCTGATTGACAGCTCTGCAATAGAACAGTTGTCAAGTGCGTTTTTGTAATATTTTGCAGAAACTGGCAGCAATTCCTGGGAAAATAGCCTTAAGTTGCCACAAGATAAACATGAATGCAACATCAAAGATGGTCACATTGATAGCTCCGCAATATAACAGTTTGGCTCCAGCGCGATTTTCTCAGATTCTGCAGAAACTGTGCTACGTCCAGCGCCAATCGCGGCGTGAAAATCGCGGCACGTTTGGAAACGACTTTAGACCACAGGTTTGGTTGCGAACTCTTAAGCTATATACTAAACTAAAAGTCGTTTTACAAATCTTGTTTTTAGACTTTCTAGTATACTTGGACATGGTTTGGTTATGTAGTTTTATAAGTAGAAAAAAAAACTAAATTTCATCAAATCGTTGGCTTCCTTTATTGTTGCACACTTAACTTAGATTCTAAGAGTAAAGACAAGGTATAAAAAATCGATGTATAAATATCGCATATCGCTCTAGTTTTGCAAAATATCTCTATTCATCGCTACTATGCGAATACGATCTAATTTCCTTATCTCCAGGAGTGTTAACTCTGCTTGCTACCGGTATGTTTCACGCTGCAACGTTGTATGATGCGGAATTCAAAACCCAAGAATGGACCTACCAACGGTCAGACTCAGCAGTGCTCGTGACCTTGGTTATCTTTCACATCACAGCAGGGGTCGGGTCATTCGCGTCCTGGTTCCTCATCGAACGCTATGCAAAGAAACAGATCAATGTGAGTTCGTGCATTGTAAAAGTAGTGTGTACATGTTTTATCTGAAACTTTCTCCCATTAGTTTGTGCTCATCTCGTTGGCAGTCGTTGGAAACACGGTGAGCATCGCACTCCCCCACAACCTGATTGGAATTGCATTCGCCCGCAGCCTCATGGGGCTGGCACACGGTATGTCATATCTGGTGGTATTGATTCATGGCGGTGAAATACTGGTCAAAGAACTGCGCGGCGTTATTATGGCCGCGATCAACTTTTGCATCATCTGTGGTGTGCTAGTCGGGGCCGTCCTTAACTCAGTCGCTCGCGACCAGCTAGATCCGAATCAGTTTTTAGGAATACTGGGACTTTGTTACATGATCATAGCCTTCTTTCTGAACTTGATCGTCTGCTACGAATCACCGGTGTTCTTAATACAACGCAACCTCGACGGAGATGCGGTCCGGAGTATCATGAAGCTGCGTAACGAGTCCACCGAAACGTGGGAAATTCGGAACGAGGTGACGGAAATAAAAACCATGCTGTCGGAGGATGCATCAACTAGTCGGTCAATCTTCCACGACGGTAATCTGCGCCCACTGGTACTTATTGCCCTGGGGAAGATTGCGTCAGTGCTCTCGTTCAACTATGCCGTCAACACGATAAAAGTGAACGTGATCGAAGAAGTCCTGGACATTACCTCAAGCGACGTGAATCTCTCGATCACCATACTCATGTCGATACGCATGGTAATCGGAATGGGTGCAATGTTCTCGGTGGACGTGCTCGGACGACGCGCTCTGCAACTGGTGTCCATGGTGTCCACCGGCGTGATCCTGGTGGCGATGGGGATCACCTACCTAGCAACGGATTCCATCACACCCGACGTGGGTATGGCGATTTTCTTGGCCAGTGAAGTGGGTGCCTCGCTCGGACTGACGTCCGTCCCGGATGTGCTCTGTTCGGAAGCATTCAACACGAAGAAGAAGGCTCTCTCGATTGCGGCCGTGCAGGTGCTGGAAAACGTGCTCCATGTGATCATCTTTGCCGTCGTTTACGACTGGGACTTGAAGAGCATGGATCAGTGGGGAGGTACACTTCTCGTAGCCGGCCTTCCGCTGCTACCCATTGCTTACGTGATGTATCGGAAGCTTCCGGAGACGTCCAAAATGTCAATACGACAGGCAAGAATAGAGTTTTATAAGCGCGAGGGCATTGTATTTGGTGGAAGCAAAAACTCTGTTGAAGTGTTGTATGATTAATACGACTTTTCACCGGCTGTTGAAATTCATTCCAAAGGTATATGTGTTTGTGTGTAACTGTAAATTGTAGAATAAATGGTATATTATTTATTAATAATTTTATTTCATTCGTATGCTGTACATAAATATCACTAAATTTTCCAACTATGATTATCTTAAATTTAACAGAAGCCTAGGAACGCTGCCTTGAAGAACACCGAATACAGACTGAAAAAGAATAGGAAAGCTAGAAATAGATGGTTACACGATACGAACGATCGGATAACAAAGATCTCAAGCAAAAAAATAATTCATAAATAAAGTCATTATTTCCTAGTTGCGTAAGTTTATATCGAAGCAACGAATAGGAAACACGAATACGGATTGAAAATTGACGTAGATAGAGTCGACTTGAGGCGATAAAGCACGAACAGCATATAACATTTAACAGACCGCTTGGGAATAAAACCCATGCTATTCAGGGACTGCAATCCTGCGAGAAAAGTGAAAGAAGTAGGATCCTGGCATAACAACATTGAGGCAAAATAATAATAATATAATAATGATTGCCAGTGCCGATCTTTTCCAGAACAGGTAAACATCACGTGCTTGAGTACTTGAGCACCTCTCACCCAGAACTACTACCGAGTCTAGCCACATCTCAACCGAGTAGGGACGCTGTTCACAATCGTGTCAAGCAAACCCGTACGCTTTACTCCACTTTACCGCCAACATTGTCAAACATCTTATCAACTACTCGTACGTGAAGTGCGACTTTCGCTGACTGCACGGTGCATTATATTCTTATCAGCTGTTTTCGATTTCGTTATAGTTCGTGTTCACCATTAGCATGGCACAGCAGGGTGGTGCCCTGTTTCCGTGAGACGCACTCTTACTACAAACCACAAAGCGCCGACCGACTGTGGCGTGGCGATGTTTCCTCGTTCTCTAATCACGATCAATCACAGCTTTGCAGTGCAGTTGTGTGTCCATTGCGGACAGCGGTGATGTTTGTACAACCCAGTTTGCGTTCCCGCGATTGCAACGATCGAGGTTGCTGCAGGCGCAAGTAGTCAATTGAAATTATGACACCGGTGATATTGCTATTATGCAGGATGGCGTATGAACACACATTGACGTCACGTCTAAGTATCAATAGGAGACCAAATCCATTTTCACAAAATGTACAACAATCTATGACTTTAAAATTTCCTTGAATCTTATCAGCGTTCTTCAAACCCTGGTTAATACTTCGAAATAACTCGAAAACAGGCTGACACAGCCCCAAAAATATTCCATGCTCTTCCGGGTCACTTCAGTTTCCTGATTCGATCCTTGGCCTGCTAGGCATGCCGAAATGGTGATTATCTCTCGGACTCTTATTCCTGTGGCCATACTCGTGTGTTTTTGGTAATAATTACTATCTCGTGATAACAGTCACATAGCAGCACAAAAAGAGACCAAAGCGTCGAGGCACAATTTTAACAAATGTTTACACAACCTTAGACACCCGGCTTCTTGACCCCTTTCGAATCGCTTCCCCAGTGTAGATAACAGGCTCACGAGAAACGGCGGAGATGCAGCGAGCGTCTCGTTTTCCGTTTTTGTGTTCCAATTTCATCACGCCGCTGTTCAGCGGTTTCCTGTATCAGCTAGTGATGGACGGTTTGTCGGCGCATGTTTACAAACAGTCGGAAGCAGTTATAGCTACAGCGAGATGAATGCCATTATAACACGTGCGCATGAGGTACTCGCTTGATTAAAGGTTTGTAGACAAGAGGACAAAAAATAGGCCCCACTGTTGGTTGCTACAGCCCACGGGACACACCGCACAGACGTATGCCGCATGGACGTGGCGTCGAGTATGGCGAGCTGGAAAAAAGCAATCAATAGATTCCAAATCGACCATAAATGAAGCGGTTCACGCATGTCGATACGTGTGCTGAGGCCATAAATTTCAATTGCCTGATTGTTCGTTGAATGGAGCAGTTAGGTGACAATACCATACGGCACCATTACAATGTAACTGTTTGTACTTGCTGTACCTTAGAGGAATTGAAATATGTCTCAAGCGGCTAGCATTGCATCTCGATTGCGTTTAACGCTACTGTTTCGAATAATGGAATATTACCATTAAGCTTAACTACGAAAAAAGCAATACACATTGTGACTTTGTTCGGGGCATTCATTTGAAAAATATATTTCCTGTTCAATATTTTTCGTGGCAATATATAATTGATTTTATGAATTATTAGTATTTATAAATGCAATAAAATCGTAAAACATATAGGCTTGGTATAGGACAATATTGTATGAGTACTTTTTGTATCTATGGTTTCATA
Source organism: Anopheles dirus (assembly GCA_000349145.1). Classification (NCBI taxonomy): domain Eukaryota; kingdom Metazoa; phylum Arthropoda; class Insecta; order Diptera; family Culicidae; genus Anopheles; species Anopheles dirus. Next base: position 265,259 of record KB673002.1, read on the forward strand.
TTTGTCGTTACTAACACTTTGGCTGTGGGCTTAGATGATTTCATCGATGTTTTATTCTACACTGTCTACTAGAGAGAACATTTTTCGATAGTAATTCATGACGAGCACTACACGAAAACATTGATTGTTTAATTCCTTTTAATAAAGCGAGGTGTATATCAGGAAGCGCGTTCAAAAACGATTAAAATCAACTCGAATTCTCATCGCCTCATTAGCCAAATATTGTTCGACCGGAGATGGTACATGTGACCGATTGTTGTCATAATGGAAAAGTACTAATTCGTGCCGTGGTTTTATATTCTGATTTTTTTTTACTCCAGCACTCGCTCTACAAAAATCGGTTATAAAATGTCACAAATACCACCATGATTTTGCATTAATACAGTGATGCATTCTTTTCGACAGATGTCAAAGATTTAGATATAACACAAATGACGAATGATCTTCTGGAAATTTTAAGAAATAGTAGAAATAGTAGATTAGAAATAGTTACTTAAGATAGTGAATGAAAGTGAAAAATATAAAAAAAAAACAAAATGTGAAGAATGTATAAAAAATCTTACCGGATATTGTCATAGTGAAACATGATATTTTTACAAGGTTATGTTATACAATATCAGTTAAGAACGTCAACCAACCGTTTTATTCAGTAAGCACGGAAAGTGTTGTTGCATTTTGTGTTAAAATATAATATAAAATTTGGCACATAAAATTAATAATAATTAGAAAGAAACATAAGCGGAAGCAATAGAGACTCATGGATATGCATTTTGTACGTATTTTTCATAAACGCTTTACACCGCAATGTATTTTAGTATCATGTTTAGCACATTCACTGGTAGTTTTTGTTTTCAAACTCAGCATATCAAGATGCTCAATGTCAATGCTCAATGTGTCAAGATGCTCAATGTCATGAAGAGTAAATCGCATTTCTTATTCATCATAACTAACCGGTATTATTATGTATTATCTTTACAAACCATGTTTTATCTTTACCATGGGATTTCTTGCAGCAGACCAATTTGTAGCGCCTTATAAGCGCCTTATAAGTTGTAGCGTAAGTTAGTAAGTTAATTTCACGTTCAATTTAGTTTCAGTTTGCTAAGTTCGTTAGTAAGTTGGTTTGAATTGAAATTTATTTTTATTTCCTATTCGTTTGACTTTTTTCTTTCTTTTTTTCAGTCTGGCATGCATAAAGAGAAACTATCATTTTGGCAACAAATAAATCTATGACGCGTTCAAGGGCAACGATGGGGCTCCCTGAAGAACAAAAAACAACAACAACCGGTAAAAGTTATATCATTTGTATGCGGATAACGATCGACACGAATTTTCGTGGAACCGAACAGGCAGACAACAAAAACCGGCCAGAATCACGAAGAGCCGATTTGTTTTCGTCTGGCGAAACGGCGAACTGTGGCCTGTGTTCTTGTGCAGCGCATGGCCGCGGACACGAGAGATATTTTACTCAATGTTGCCGCTGCCGGCCGGCACCCAGACGTGCAAATCATAACCAGCAGCGGTGGAGTAACATTATGCACTTTAATTATGGTTATGGTGGCAACAACACAAACAGCAACACGAGCCAAACAAGAGCGTTAGAGCGGGGCATTCACTTGACTTCAAGCTCGAGCACCCGAAAATATCGTCTAGAATCATCGGGGGTTGTTTCTTATTCGAACACGATGAACGCTGTAGTCGCTCGATCGGGTGTGATAACATCGAACCGAAGCGCATTGCACAGTCAGCGGAACAGGCCGTCCGTTTCGTGTGGGGTATCGATTTTTGTTTGCGTCCCATTTTCTTCCGGCTGCTGAATTGTTGTTGCTGCTAATACGGGGGAGCTTGAGCGAAATGAAATATGTCACACTAACGGCGCTATAAAGTGTTGCTTTGCACTCTTTCGTTTGCAACTGGGTGATGGTTGAAAAGAAAAAAAAAACAGGAAAAGGGTAATCAAACCCAGAGGATATGAATGAACTCGATTGATGAAACATTGTACGACACTGTTGCAACTGAGCGGCATACTGTAGCGCACGTACGGAAACATCGGGATAAGATTTAGATTCGGATTAATTATAAGGAAGTAAGGCATGCTATGCCAGATGCATCTGCAACTGTAACAAATCATGCAGACGATGCAGGCGTCGTCGATATATTTAGTTCAAGTGAGCTCTGACGTGAATTTTATGTGAGACAAATAAATTTAAAATAATTAACATTTAGTTTTGTCCAATTTAAGTAAGTAAGGAAGTAAGGAACTTTGATCATCTTGAGTGCATAAAATATTGTAAGTAGCTCTCTCAAGAAAAAAAAAACATCAAACATCCCACCCACTACTATTTAACACTGTTTACTTCGTCGGAACAACTTATGAGCCCAAACAAACACTGCAAACGATATGCCAAGAAGTTTAAACGGCACCAGCCAGTGAATGCGTTTATTAACTTTTCTGCGATCATCAGCGCTCAGAGTTGATGTGATCATTTGATGAACCGGCTGTACCACTTACCAAGGCGGCATCGCTACTCCCATCGCTTTGTGATGTCGGAAATGAGAGAAGCATTAGTATGTTCCTCCCATACATTTTTTTGCTTTGTTAATTTCACCCTTCTTCTTGGCGTTGCATCGCGTATGTCGCTTTTGATTGCAATTGCGCCATTGAGCCGGGTGTGTGTGTGTGTGTGTGTATGTGTGTGTGTATGCGTGTTTGCTAAATGAACACATTTGCGACCCCATACGTTGATCCCGTGGAGGCGATCCTTGACTGCCATGTGATGATTCACCGTTTACCACCCGGTGGGTGGTGCTAGCGCTTCTCTAGTTGCCGGGAGGGAAAGCCGTGGTACGAATGTTGTGAAAACAAACCGGGCGCCTCGATGTTTATGGGACTCCGGGAGAGCGATTACGATCATGCGAGGAGGATTAGTTCGTGGGTGCCTTCGGGTGCGATGATCAAATGCACAATTAAGCAACCAGTTGGTAGGTTTAGTACCTTTTAGATTGTTGTTTGTTTATAGCCAATGTATCACTTGTTCATGTTTGATTTAGATAAGTTTATATAGAAAGTGGTGTTAGTTAAACAATATATTTTTTTGTCTCCAATGAACAAAAAAAAAGAGTAGAGCCTTTCTTTCGTTTTTCAGTTTGACGAAACTCGTGTTTCTGCTGACTCTAACAACATATTACAACAAATCACTCGCTAATATGGAAAGACAGGTAGGTTAGGTCAGGGACGACAATAATTTTCCAAATGACTTATACTTAATTGTTTAGACAATATGGTTTTAGATGATATTGTCCAATAGTGTAACATTAAAAGCTATAAGTCACAGCCATGGAAGCCAGCCAGTCACATGAAGCTATAAGTCATAGCCATTTAATCGAGAATATTTATGTATTTCGTGTTTGAATTCAGCGATTCGGATTGATCTTTGTCACGAGCTGCATGATGGTTATTTTTGTTTTAGTGGCTGTACAATAGAATTGAAAAAAGTTGCATCTTCCTCCATTTTATAGTCGTACCATGCCACCTACAGGACAAAATGTATGATTTTTTATGTTTTTGAATAAAATTGCTATTGGAATCATTCCTGCCCCTTTAAACTAAATGGTTTTATCATGGAGATAGGACCCACTCAAAATTTTCGTCCTGAATGTTGAATTCAGCGAAACAGAGATACTAATTCAAAACGCAAGAAAATACTGTTAAAAGAAAATATGATCGCCCCGTGAAATGACTGACTGTTCTAACAATAAAAGTTCTGTTCTGAGAGCGAAACCATCCAGGTTGGTTTACTTCATATCATTGTTTTTGGTGACAATATAGTACCATTTCATCAACATACTCAGACAAGTTAAAATATCTAGGCATTTTACAGAAGTTGTTTTCAATAGGCTATTGCTGTTCAACATTGCTCTGGAAGGTGTCATGAGAAGCGCGGGCTTCGACATCCGAGGCACGATTTACACCCGTTCCATCCAATTCCTTGGCTTCGCAGATGACATCGACATCATCGGGAGGACATCTGCGGCGGTGTGCGAAGCGTACGCCCGACTGAAGTGCGAAGCCGCCATGATTGGACTAATGATCAATGCGATGAAGACGAAGTACCTGCTTGCCGGAGGCTCTGACCGAGAAAGAGCCCGCCTGGGGAGCAGAGTATTAGTTGACGGCGACGATCTCGAGGTGGTAGAGGAGTTCTGCTACCTCGGTACGGTCGTAACTTCGGACAACAACATGAGCAGCGAAATCCGGAGGCGCATTGTTCAGGGGAATCGTGCCT
>KB673002.1:273554-295506 GCA_000349145.1 Anopheles dirus
GTGTGTGTGTGTGTGTGTGTGTGTGTGTGTGTGTGTGTGTGTGTGTGTATGTGTGTGTGTGTGTGTGTGTGCGTGTGTGAGTGTTTTTTTCATTTTTGCACCACCGCCTCGCCTCAAGACACTTTCGGGCCTTCGTGGCGTTGGGTTTTGTTTCAAATTTTGTGCTTCATTTTTTTCAACCCCCGGCGCACAAATTGAACCGCTGCTATTTAGGCCTGATGGACCCTTTTCCGGTTTCGTGCCGTCATGCAGCGGATGATACGGAGTGGCCTGGCGAAATGGAAAGGAAACACTTTTTTTCGGCAGTGTTGGATGCGCTAAAATCTTCCGAGGCACGATAAATTGAAGACGACGCTCGGCACAAAGGGCAGAGCTGACATAGTGAAACATATTTGGGCCATATGTGGGATGCAAATATTTTTGGGTTTTGCCTGTCTGCTGCTTTCATCCGGTCTGCCGGATGGGACAGCACATATGCAAGCGTTGGAATTATGAAATGGATTCCACTGAGTGATACAATTCATGTGGTGTCTTTTAGAACTGGCATGAGTTCATGTTTTGGGCCGCTTCGCTTATGAAAAAGATTGCCTTTTTTCAATCAGCTACCTGGGTAATAACATACATAATATAACAAACACATGGTAAATATTGAGTATTTCTTTTATAATTGGGTATGTTATCCACACCATTTGATTCATTTCCAATACTCACTGAATTCATTTGCTTGGTTTTTTTTCGCATTTTGTGTGTGTTTTTTTATTGTCGACCTTACCGCATGTTGCCTTTTCCAAAGCAAATAAAAAATTCTAAATTCGAGGAAAGAAATCGGATTAAGTTATAGAAACATTCAAATGAATGTTTGAACATAATAGTTTATCGAAGAGATAACATTGTGAACGAGCCAACCCACGTCATTTAAAATTGTTAAAATAACAAATAAATATGACAGTTGTGTGTAAATTAATTATTCGTTTTACACAATAACAAGTTCAACGACATCGCATTATTTTCTCTTGATTTAATTATTGATTATTTTATATTCACTTAAAGCTTATTTGTTATGAAACTTAACTGCACCGATATTTTAAAACTAATTAAAAAAAAGAATTTAAAACATTTTTAAGTACTTTAAAGACAGGTGATTATGACACATTTGCTTTCAAAGCACGTCAGGTTCGTTGCGTATTCTTAACAGAAATCTTTTGATTGTAACCACACCAGTACCTGCGCATGCCCGTACAATGTAAACTAGATTGGTGTAGGCGGAGGGAATAAAACAAATGCTTCTAAACAAATCCACCATCGCTAGCTACAAATTCTGGAAATAAACACAGCCCCTCATCATTCGTAGTGCTGCGCATGCACGGGATGAGAGACCCTTTCCGAACAAGTCTCCGTCTCTCGCCAGAGCCAAATCTCGACGGACGAGTTAGAAGTCCCGGTAGAATAGGGAGTTCCGCGTAAAATGAAATGAAACGTATGCTATCTAATTAGGAGTTGATTAGTTTATCGCTGTCGCTGTCTCACCCTTTTGCGGCATCCACTGTCAATTATGACGGCATCCGAACGCACGAGCATAGGTCGAGGTAAAGATGAAATAAACATCTGCGTTTGTCACTTGACGGGGAACGTGGGAACGGAATAAGCGCAGTTGTAGGAAAGATTTTTTGTTACGTGTTTGATGCATTGTCTCGGGAATGGTGTGTAAGAGTGAAGGATAAATAAACTTATCATGGTGAAAATGTACTGCTGCTGTGGAGGAGGAACTGTACTGTGGGTGGAGGAATTTCGAAGATAATGTTGTTATCCCAAAAGAGTTGTTTTTTGTATCATCATGATTCGTTTTTTCTGATACTGCAAGAGCATTTCATGATCGGAAGCTTTCTTCGATGCATTTCCTTCGTTGAAATGCTTATTTTTGCATTTTGCTTATAGTGGAATGGAATAAATGAAAAATAAATTTCAAAATGAAGATGAAATTATTTAAAACCTTTTTATCTTTAGCGCAGAAAATGTGTCAATGAACATTATTTTCGATTGGTAAGTAATGAGGTGTAGGGAGTGTAGGTTTGCATATCATTTTTTTTCTAGATTCTTGTAAGGCTTGAGATTGCGTTTAAATTTCTAGTCTAGCTATTAATATTGCTTGTTTTTGTATTTTTTATGATCGTTTAATGTAGATCGAACTTAAGGCCTAATTGTATCCACTTTTAATCGTTTTTAGTAACTCGACATTACTACTGATTTGTTTCATTGATGTAGTTTTAAGTGCCATAAAGCAATACTACGCTTTTATGAGTCCTTCCCTGTGCTCAACCGTGAGCGGACTAGGAAAGGATAAACGAATGTGATTGCGATAGAAGTTAGTGAATCTAACAAAACTTGAACAAAAGGAAACTTGAAATAAAATAAGCTTGAACAATTTTTCAATTTTGGAAGAAGGCTGATAGTAATGCAATTGTGTAAAAAATTAACATATAATAAAAACACTTAGTTTGTTGTTTTCACGGTCTTGATTGCAGAACTGCTACTACGATTTGGTAATCGTGTAAAATGTAAGATTATATTTTTGTTATGAGAACAGCATATTTAATCATTGTTCATGAATGTTACTTTTAAATAAAAGTAACATTCATAAAGTAAATTGTAAAAAATGAAATATTGTAACACTTTCAAAAGAAAAAATGGGTTTATAGGTTAATAGTTCAAAAATTCTATAATAAAAATTAAAACAATCGTTAACAAAAAAATATTTCACATATTTGCTTGTGAGTGAAAGCGACATAAACTTTACTTAAACAAAATGAAAAAAAGGCCTTAAATTATGAAAACTGCCACTCTTAAATCGTATTTCATAATCTCATAACTGATCATCTTCATTTAACATAATGTGGATTACACGTACAATGATGTAAACGAAGCGTGTTAGTAACGTTATCTAATTAGTAACATCAATTAAACATCAATTAATTTTCATTTTAAAATACAGGTTTTGTTAGAGACTTTTCCGTTTGAGTTTCATAACCGGCCCTTCTATCTGTAATGCTTAGCATGAACACTTTTTATATGTGAAGAACGGTGCTGTTTCCGAAACGTTTAAGTTATTGTTGCAGCGCTCAACCAAACATCATCATCAAGTGACAGAATAGGAAATCTTTCATACGCATTTTTTTGCTCCACGTTGAGTGACGGTTGATCGGTTCTGATACGATGCATGACATGGTATTCAAGTCGTCTGTTTCGTTCTCTTCATGTTTTTATTATTTGATTTTTTCCATGTCAAGGACAATGCTACCGGACAGTGAAAGCGGAACAGAGCAGAGCGCGATGACATCGGGCCTTCGGGTCGGGTATTTGCGTGAAGTTTTCAATAAAATCTTCAAAATGCACTGTCGCATCGCCGTTCCAGCAGCCTTCCTACAGCTGTAGCCGCTTCTGCAAAAACCCTTCGGAGCAAACGGAACCCGATGAGCAATTGGATCGGGTCACGGGAAAATCTTCCCGTCACCAGGTTCGGCCACATGTGCCCCGAACGGAACCCGACTCTTGCCTCTTTCTATCTGTCTCTCCCTCTGCCACCCGCGTCACTCCCGCCCCTGCCCATCAACAAGTCGGCCCTTGCTCATCGCCCTTGGCAGCATCTGTACGGAGCGATGCGTGGGAATTTCAACATGTGCAAGATATTAAGGTCTGCGCAGCATAAAGGAGCGCATAAAAAGCAGGAAGAAAAAAGGCCACTATTTCAGGGAACCCTCACACACACAAACACACACACACACACCCTCACACACCCGCACTCCTCTGTATGTCTCGAACCTGTCTGCCAAACTGGAAGACTGGTGCATGTTTTTGTTCGTTCCCCGGCAGGTTCGCTGCATGGTCGAAGAGATCCTTCTTATTATGCTGATAAAATCCTTAGGCCGTACACATTTTATCTCGTATCCTTCTGGTTCCGCTCCCAAAAGTACGAACCCCCGCGAGCAATTGTAAATTCTATCTCGTCTCTTTTGTGCCTGCGACGCTTCATTATTCGTTAATAAAAGATGTTAAGACTTCCTATTCAATCCGGCGCGCAGGGCAGATTTTTCGCGCGTTGCGCAGGGACGAAAGAAGGGGCGTGCTCTGCGAACGCACCGGTTTAAGCAAACACAGGCACCACGAAAACACCGAACGAACGGGTTGTGAACCGAATTCCTCTAATTATTAGCCCACGTCGAATGCAAACGATTGTATACATATAAAATTCGAAAAGTGACGTCACGAATGAACACTAATAAGCTACACGAATAAAACAATATTTTCAAAAATATCCTCATACAGATACAGACTTCGTGCAACCTTGAATAGACTATAATTGATTTTTTATAGTCTATTCAAACGTATGTTCAAACGTAAACGTAGTTCTATAAACGTATTTTAATATTTGCGTTTGTGTAACCCCTTAACACGTAGACCAACTTGTTTAAGATTTGTAATGTTTAATATTTGTAAAATATTACAAACTTTCTTCTGTGTTTGTCATTTGACAATTAATTTCATTATGATATTCAGTTAACTTATTAGTTACTAAAGATACCTTAGTGTATTATTCGTAGGAAATACTACCTTCATACATCCTAATCTCGTAACATTGAACGCACATCTGTATTACTAAGTCAATTATTATCATATAGTTGCCATAGTGAATAATAATAATTCAATGAAAATACTAACTGCTGACGATTAATGGATTGAAACAATCGAATTTTTGGATATTATTAGATTAAAAAACATTTTCAATCGACTATATTGTAAAAAAAGTTTGAAAAAATACATCATTTCTGTTTCCACTCTGAACTTTGCAGTCCATCCTAACATAACTAAATAAGGTGAAGAATCCTTCACTGGGACACTATAGCAGAATGTCTCAATCGTAATCACACCAAAGATTAACCAAGTTAACACTAACGGACAAATCCGATTAGAGGTCAGAAATATCGACAAACAGGCTCCACAGGCTTGGCTCCACCCAAAGTTTTATATGTTTGTAAAAAAATGAAAAGTCCGTAAATTTCTGAAATACAACTTGTTACTCTTAACGTGCAAATAGAGGTGTCAAATACCTAGAAGGCTATTTTTGGCAATTGTTGACCGAGTGGTCTAAAATTTTTAATAGTTGCACTCCAGTTATTCTAGTTTTTTAATCAATTGAGTTTGTGACCTTACCTCTTCCCATTTCCTCTCCCAGCTTTCTCAAGTAAAAATCATTCGAGGTAAAAAAAATTAAAAACCTAAAAACTATACTTCGAATTTTGGAGCCTAGATTCCATACTCCGGCATAAATATTATTGGATTCTTTTGACCGTAAGTGTTAAAATGTGTTCTTTAGATATGCGCGAAGTCAACCAATACTTTTTTATTTTGTTGTCTTATTTTAGTTGTAGTTTCTTATGTGACTTTTTTGAAGTCGGAGACTGTTTTTGTGATTTTTAGCGCCTAGATTGTTTTTTATTTATCCTTCTCTCTTGCTCTCTCTCTCTTTTTCTCTTTTCTTCGGCTTTTTCTAACTAGAGTTTTGTAGTAGAAGACAGATATAATAGAGACAACTAAAAAAACGCACAATCATAAACACACAGACATTCTATATTGCAATGAGGCATTAAATAAATACGAATTCCTATCGTAAATATTTTTGTATTATTGCTACTGTTATTGTAAATACAATAAATATTGTAATTGTTTGGAAAGAAACAACTCAATTCTGATCTTTACGCACAATTATTTAGATTTATTTAGAAGAGGCCAAAGAGTTTTTCAAAAAAAACTTAATACAGTTCAAGCACTCATTTATTAGCAAATCTTCATATTAAACTTCCTATTAAACATGAATTATTTGCACAATTATAACACATCTCGAATAGCTCATTGCGTGTCTTTCTTTTAGCACAATGAACCCACTTCCGGGAGAGAAACATTGCAAAAAAAACATAAATATACGAATACGGCCGCATGACCAACGTCACGGGATGAAAAATAACACATGTCCAAAATGAGCCGAGAAACGAGAGTGAAACCATTCAAAGCCTTTTCTTCGCTCGCACACACATGCTGCAGGCGACGCATACACTCACGGACATGCACGAGATCAAGACATGATTGGATAATCGTCAATAAATTGATCGTCTCGGCGCACCCCGCCCACATGCCATGCGCATACCCAACCCCTGGCCGGAGAGTGCATCGGCCGCCCGTCTGCAACATCGCCCGCATTGCGTGAAACGCTCGCGTGGTCGGTTTTTCTTCCGCGATGCATAACGTACTGCCTGCGACTGGCACACAACACACACGCATACATATAACTTCCGATAGAACGATCAAATGCATCATCCGGTGAGGCTTGGTGGAGCGTACGGCGGGACGGTGTATTGATGCAAATTTGCAATTCACCCGAGATTTTACTGCCGGATAGGCTGTGGCATATAGTGTAGGACGTAAAGCGTATGCACGATCGAGTGAAAGGTGCTGTACACACACTCTCTCACACACACACACACACACAGTGAAGCCTTACGAAGCCACAAAGGCACGGTGCAATTTGTGCAACGCATGCTAGCTGCTTCTCTTTCTCGCTTCTTCTCACTCTCTATCTCGTTTGCCATTTCTTTTTCTGGAGCCCCTGAACGAAGATGCAAGGTTGTAGTAAGGGGGTGGGATGCATCAATGTGCATATACGCAAAATGCAGTGGCACGGTACGAGCCACCGTCGGGGTGGAGAAAATGTAAACTAGCAGCAATAAAGAAGCAGCTCTTAATAAGCCTCCTCGGTATCATTAACGCCATTGATTTACGGTTTAATTTTGTCTACCAGCTTACGCCTTCCACCCCGCGGATCGATGGGTGAAGAAGGTCCTCCCCACCTTACAGCGAGTCACCGTCCACCGGCTTCCCGACCAACTGTGGGCTAATGGATTTGAGGTTAAGGATTGGGTGGCGGCAGGCTCGCTGGCGCCACTTGTCACTCCCGACGGTTTTCCGTACTCCGGCCGAAGGATCTGTTCCATTTTGACGGGTGGCGACCGGTTTCCTGCGCCCGTACCGCGGAAGGTGCCTCTTATACAATGATAATTATAATATCTCAACCGCCCATCTCGGTGGTTGGCGGGTGGTTTTGGGGGCCGGCTTTCTACGCAATTCGCCACCCCGCCAGGGCGCTATTCCGGTTCCGACGGTTTGCGACAACGGTCGTGGTTGGCGCCGGGTGTGTTCCTTCGGCGAAGTGATCCGGTCCAGCTCTAGCTTGACAGACCGCTGCTGCTGCCGTTCCTGGAGGAGACACGGGTCAACTTTCTTTTCCACCACCGTCAGAGACAGACACGGGCGGCCTATCGATTCAATCGCGGATATCGCGGCGATTGTACCGGCGATCGGTCGATATCGCTCGTGTTCGAAGGACTTTCGCAGTGTTTTGTGACTCGAGCTGTGTGTGGGTTTTGCACTTTGGCAGAAGAAATAAATTAAACGGGTCGAATTGATGTGCGTAATAATTACGTAAAGGGGCTGCGTTCGGTCATTGAAATATGTGAAAGGCGAAATTGTTAGATCGATGATAATCATTAATTGTTTATAATTGAAACATTTTTTTTATCAAACCAATTGAAGAAAATCGAATGCAAAAAAAATAATTATTTATGGCTCAAATTTAGAGAACTTTTAATTAACTATTTGCTTAGTGTTTCATCAAGTATTGAACTGATAGTTATTCGTTTATCTTTCAGTTTAGCTTTTATTGCAACATTACATTCATAGACTAATATGGGACAGTTACTAATTTCCATTCAAGAGCAGAACATGCAGATACTAAAACATAACGGAGCAGTGGTAAAATATTGATCAACCTATAAAAAAGGTTTCTCCAGACAAAATTATAGAAACAACAACACTTTGAATCTTGACTACTGATGCCTATTCATCGAAAAAACCTTTCGTTAAAAAAAGATAAAAGGACCAATTTCAATTACAATGCTAGCAATGATGATAGCTCCAAGGTTTAATTTCTATTTCAAAACATGAGTCATTAACAAACAAAAGTCCAACTTCATGCAAGGTCGAGCATAAGAGACGATTTTCGAAAGCCAACGATTCTGACGCACATTTTCCAAAGCTAGAAAGGCATAATTCTTTCAATGCAACAAATGAATAATTCAGAAAACATATCTATACATATTGCCATATTTAAAGATCACAGTCCACATTGTATGTTTGTTATGTCATCGATTTAAAATCATATTCATGTCATAGCCAAGTCAAAATACAAAATTTTAACTCTATTATTGCTTAAGAGCAAATATGCTGCAAATACAGTGGGTAGCATAACTATACGTCCACCTGTTTTTCGAGAATTGAACGAAAACTTGATGAGATACATGAAAATGATGGTGTATTAAGTTGTAGGTAATAACAAAATACGTCTGTGACGAATTTTCCACATTTTTACACACACTATTACTATTTTTTCACCACTGTCAAAATTACTCCTTGTAACATAACTATACGCCCACCCACTTACGAAAATTATTTTTTTCGATACAAATAATCGATTTAAAATTCGATTAAAAATATAGGAACTTTTAAACGATCTTGTACAATGTAGGCATATATTTGAATAACTTTTTAAATGCATCATAACTTGTGGAATGCACTTTTTAGGCGCAAAATAATGAATTTTGTATATTTCGATTTTTAGTATTGTTTTGGTATCATGTTTTGTTACCATTATTTCGACATAATGCTGAAAACATAACCTTTCGAACCATGTATAGCAATTGCTGATCCAACACTTGCAAAGTATAGAAAAATACCTAAAGTTGCAGGAAAAATCATTTTTTGCGATGTAAGACGTTTCAAATGCGTCGCAAAAATCGAAAACCAAACGTATCAATGTCCCAGTGAGCTTGACCTACTTGAGAAATGTAACAGAGTATATAAAAAATATGTCAAAAATCTTATTCTTGTCCAACGCAATGGCCCGACCCCCCTTTGCCTACATTGTCTACAATATGCCTACATTGTACAAGATCGTTTAAAAGTTCCTATATTTTTAATCGAATTTTAAATCGATTATTTGTATCGAAAAAAATAATTGTCGTAAGTGGGTGGGCGTATAGTTATGTTACAAGGAGTAATTTTGACAGTTGTGAAAAAATAGTAATAGTGTGTGTAAAAATGTGGAAAATTCGTCACAGACGTATTTTGTTATTATCTACAACTTAATGCAACATCATTTTCATGTATCTCATCAAGTTTTCGTTCAATTTTCGAAAAACAGGTGGACGTATAGTTATGTTACCAAATGTATGACCAAATATGGTCAATTTGAAGTTCCGAATAATTTGGCAAAATGCAAGGTGTTGCTACTTTTGCAATATTTGCTAGTTGCAACTAGCAAAATTTGCTAGTTGCAACGCTCGGCACAGTAAAAACACGTTTTCCAAGCTCTTTCTCTATTCCGGTCACTTTCATTGTTTATCCTACGTTTACACGATTTTGCCATTTCGGTGCACATAATATTCGAACTCATTAATTGGCAACTACCCAGGTGCACGTGTCTGCTTATATAGGTCAATCGAAAACGTTTCCCGCCAATTCGTCGGCCCTTATATGGAAAGAGAGTGCCACAACAACAGAAACACACAAGAAAGTACCCCGTGGAAGACGATTGTGTCACGCGCACGCGTTCATTTCCAGGTCAGCTCACCGGCCCGAATGCAAAACGACCTGCCTGCACTTAATCGAACCGAAGCGATACTCACCTGCAACAGGTCCTGGCGTAACGTCCGATCGACGGGCAGCGTGGTTCGTTCGGTCGATTTTGGCGCTGGTGGTGATACCGTGCGTACGCCTAAACGTGCGTAACTGATGGACCAGTGGCTCAATTACAAAACCGCTCGGCGTATTTGATCCACTTATCACTTCTGTTACATCACACACACACACACACACGCACCCTCCCAACCCGACCCGACGGACCAGACCCGCGCTCCGAACGGTGTGGGGGCAAGTCACGTCGATCACGACGCCGCATTGTGTCGCGTGTCACAAAATCTAGTTCATCCTCAAATCCGGCACCGTCCGATGTATGCACACACGCACACAGACGCGCGCGCGCGCGCAGGGGGAGGCAATGTTTTACCCATTCGATGGAGCGTGCAGCAATTGCACGCGCCATAAATTACCTCATAGACAATGAAATTGAATTTCCTCCCCGTCCGTCCGTTTGTCACTCGAACGACACTTGAACGAAGCGTTTAATTGACAGTTCCTCGGGCAGCCCGCGATCAGCGACCGCGACAAAGCGGCCAACCACTGCTGCGACAGGCAGCGGCGACAGACGCATAAAAAATCGTTTGTTTAATTGCCAGCCACTGGACGCGCCGGCCGCCAGCGGTTGAAAGTGAAATGATATGAAAATAATAACAAACAGCCGGCACAAACGCAGGAAAAGCCACAACCGCCACAGAGCGTGGATCGAACAACTCGAAGCGAAACAGCATTACCGCTGGCCTGTAGCGTGCAGTTTGCAGCAAAAAAAAAGAGCCCGCACACTACTTTCACGGCTCCGGCTGTCGTCAGAGCGGTCGGTGCGGTTGTTTATACCCTTGTGAGACGCCCCCTTTGGGCCGATTTCCTCGGGCCCACCCGCGGAACTGCCCGAGCTGCCCAAATGCGGAAATCTGCACCACATTTTCGCCCGATCGTCACACGCGTAACGTGACACAACTGGCGTTTTGCGCAATCTCCAGCGGGCCGAACGCGCGAATGGGTACGGTTTAGGTCGATTAGCGATTGAAAACTAGTCGATGCGGCCGCAGGCGTTGATGTTGCGGGCAAGGAGCTTTGCTCGACAGCTGCACGTAGAAAGTGCATGTGGCTGGTGCGCGCACGGGTCTTAACGCCGTGCTTTGACACGCCGTTCGTGCACAAAAACACACTTCGGACAGCGGCGCAATGGGCGGATTAACAATCGAAATCATTACGTGCTTTCCTAAATTTAAGTACACCAGAAACTGTTTTCGAAATAATGTTCAAATCGCGGTTCAACAGTTGAAAAGCTATAAGTCTCCTAAACATGTACAGCTTTAAGTACACTACATCCGGAATGTTCAATTGTTTACGTCATCGTTACTTCTTGTTCCAATGCGTGTTCAATGTCCTACTTCTCGACAAGAACAGACGAACCACTAATAATAATATCTATTGCTTATTTTATGTGTCATTCTTATGCAAATTTAGATCGTAATAGCTATGTTTACATTTAATTTATTTCGACAACCAAAAACCCGTCGTATGCATTGCCCGTCGTATTACAGAGCCTTTTAATATATTTTACTTCGGAATTGAAATGTATGGAATATTACACAGAGCATTGTAAACCTATTCATGTTTATACATGGATATGGATGCTCTATCGTTTAACATATTTTAGATTTCAAATTGATTCCATGAGTAGTAGTAGTATTAGTAAATTAGAATTAGTTAGGATACAACATCGTTCGTATCATTTCGCATCCCCTCGTTGTTAACAAATTATCTATGTGTTTTGGTAGTAACGACCGAAAAAATACGAAGTACTTCTACTATGTAGAAGTACTATGTACGAGTTCGGACATCTTATGCCTGCTTACGACGATAAAGCAATATAAGTGACTACGTGGAAATGATAGGATACAGGGAATCGATCAAATATCCTGGGTAAAAGTATTAAAATGCTAAGCACACTCATGGATGTAGTTATTATTGAATTTATGCAAAATGTAATGAATTCACTTTCAATATTACAAGATAGAACGTTAAACATTTAAGAAAAATAATTTAAAATAGACTTAATAAATTTGTTTTATTTCCTTGTTGCTTCTCGTTGCGAGTTTTTGCCCAATTGTTTATTTGACCTAATGGGCCTGCGGTTTGTCATCAAAAGTTCATATCCTGTAAACACACCTAATAACTTATCTAAAAATATTCTAACTTTTCCAGAGAATACTAGTGTTTTGTTGTTTTTTTTTTTCATTTTCATCATTTAGTCATTCATTGCCTTTTACGGCATTCACGTTTTTATATGAGTACGTCATTGACGTTGTTATGTTATATTGGTAGTATAGTCAAATCCAATTTCCTGGATACTATACCACATAACGGGTGGTTTTATGGTTCTATGCGCAAGATCTTACATACCACTGGTTGTGAGTTCAAATCCCAACCGTACCCCGGAACTATCCAGGTACCCGTAGGTAATAATGCCAAAGAAAACTGCCAAACCTAAACCTAAGAGGTTGTTGTGTTACAAAAAAGAACACTTTTAATAATTTAATTTAATTAGAACACTTTAAACAATTTAACGCTTTTACTAATTTCAATACTATACGATGCATGCAAAAAATATTGCGACGACTTGATACTCGCAAGATTCGCTAGTGCGGTGGAAAATAAAGCATGAGCAGAAAGCACGTCTACAAGAACCCTTCTGACAGCCGAAGTTCCTTACCTTCCAGCGTGAAGAGAACGCTAATTTCTCGCTAGTACACCTAATCTGCTGCGCGAAGTGCACTTCTCAACGCGGCTTTCGCACCACAATGGGCCTACACGCAGTGCCATTGAACTTCGCGCATTGAAATCCTATCAGAAGATGCGAAATAGCATCGTTCACCGGCAAACAACGGACGGTACGTGGCAGACGGTGGGTGGGATGGGCGGCCGAGCGGCGGAATAAACAAATAAACGAACAAACGAACACCAGACGATGGTGTTAATAAAAACGGTAAACGAATGGCATCGGGAGGAACGCACCGTCAAGCAATTATAGATGCAGTTTGAAAATATGCATGTGCAAATGTGCGTAGTGCAGCGGCGTGTGAGACAATCGGACAGTTTTTTTTTTCATTCCTCTTATTTATTTGCTGCTTTGGTTGGCTTCTCCCGGCACGGCGAGCAATGGCCGAACGCGGGTTCCGCCGATCCACACGGTTGACAGTGAATGGCAGCCAATGTGAAGCGGTGGCCGCGAGCGTAGGCGGTTCCAGGTTGGATAAACATCACAATCAACCGGTGTGCAATATGTGTGCACTTCGCTGTGCAAACGGTGCGGTGCATTGCACGGCCAGCGTACGCCATCAGCCAAAGGACGCCGTTGTCACAGTTTGTTGTCTTGTTTGCTATTGTGTTCGAGGCTGCATCAGGAAGAAGCGTTGCATCGAGGATTTCGCTATATTTTCCACCTTTTCGTCGCTCCCAGGGTTGGTCATGCATGAGGTTTTGTGGGCAAGTCATTGGACTAGGGACATTGGAAACCATGTCTGAATGCAATGTCTCCAAGCCAACAAACTTTATTGCTGGTTTGTATCACATATCTCAGATATTTCATTTTTTATGCTTTCAGGAAGATAAGTTTTTGAAAATATAAGCTATTGTAAAGGAACGTTCAATTTCGTTCGTTCAATATTTCAATTTCTTTGCTACATGCTGCCTAACGTGTATTCATTTTTGAACGGTTTATCTCAAGAATAATTAATTACATTTGAGTTATTTGGAAGAATATTTTTAACTTTCAGAATAAGCAGAACTTTCATAGAAAATGATGAATAAAGCATTCAACAAGTAAGCAATAATAAAATAATAATTATATCAAGTATTCGTGAAGTTGAGATTTAGATTTTCATTCATTTGATCATTGGCAAATTTTGAACTGATTGACCTTAAGTTTTTGTTTTTGTTTAGCTTCATTACCCAATTTTCTAAAAATGTTTATGGTTTACTTACAAAATATCAATTTTTCATTATTTTTTTAAACTAGCCATTTGTACATTCCTTCTATTATCAAGCTTTCCTTCTCTTATTAATGCTGAAGTGCGCTGTTTGTTTTGAAGTGAATTAATTAAAATCTCCCAACCAAGCTTAATCAATGACCATAGTGCTTAAATCGGCTCGAGATATCAGTGTAAAAAGTATTATTTTTTATTACTATTTTTATTATTTTTTTAAAACTTTTTTTTTATTTCTAAGTATGACGGCCTTGGTGGCCGTATTGTCAAGTCAAAACTATTATTGAAAAAAAAGTTGTAGGGGTGCTTATGTCAGTAGAATATATATTAGTAGTTTAAGAAGAAGTAGTAATAAAAATGTAGTCGTAGTCAAAAAAGTAGCAGTACCAGCAATGGTGATAGTGAACGTTGACGTCGTGTAGTACAAGAAGTGTTTTTTGCTATAATAGCAATAGCGAACATCCTGGTATCTTATAGTATACAGTTATCTAACAGTATCATTACAATTCGTAAGTGAAGTAATCGTATCATTTCTCGTGAAGTAATCGTTTCTTCATTTATCATATGAGGTCGTAGCTACCTGGTTGCTAGTGTTCAAACATTTTAAATTATAAATTTTGATCTAAAGCTATTCTTGTCTAACTATTTGGCTTTAAGAACTGAATATATTCGGTGGAATCTTTTAAACTTGATGTTGTAGATCAAGAATCGGCAAACTATCTTACAAAAGTGTAAAATGGCACGATATGTATCAATTGGCCGATATCTTTCTTTAGTAGTGGTCCGTCATAAGCCTTGAAAATTAGATGGTGTATTAATAAGCTTCCATTATTGTAGACATTTCTAAATTATGTTGTGGTTTGGAAACAGACTAACGTTATTCTGAAGCTAAATAAGGTTATCAAATTTAGATGTAAATCGTGAAAAATAGTTTTAAGAAATCAAAATATTAATAAAGGCATTCAATTGTATGTACCTGTCTGCTAATGTGATATTTTTATTTAAAAAAATATATCACACTGCTGGAATCGGTAAGGTGACATTGGCACCGAAAAAAATAATTGCTCCCGAATGACACTGTATTCATTCTTTTCATCTTTGCAGCGCAATTATGCCCCAGGATACGAAAAATACCATATTCCTTCACAGTTGATTTCAACTTTCCCGTTTCCAAAATGACAATGCAAAGCAGCAGCGAGGGATTTGATTTTTCTGTTTGATTGTTTTGCTTTGTGCGTATCCTTTACGCTTCGCCTGGAAGGGCGATCAGTTAGTTCTTTGTACAGAAAACAAAAATCATTTTAGGGATCGTTGTTGCAGGTTCCTTTACCACGTTTTCTCCCTCCTTGCGTTTGATGGTTTGCAGGTGTACAAACGTTGTTATCGACATGTGAAATAAGGAAGGTAAAGAAATAGGACACAGTGTAAGGTTCGAGGATGAGGAAAAATCACAGAAAATTAGATATTGCTAGCGAATGAAACAGTGTAGCAATCAGGGAAATGTGTCGGACGAAGGAGAACGAAGGATAGACTGATTTATATTCAACACCAAAACCAACGGACCAACGAGGACAAACATCACACGCAGACGATCTAAAAGGAAAGGAAAACAATTGAAAAGAGACTGGTAAAAAGGGAACACTATTATCCTCCCATTTTCCTGGTTTGATCGTTCCTTTTTCGTATCCTCCATTTCGGCTTCCCGCTTGCAGCATTAGCCTTCAGCCATAAATCGATGATCACTAATACCAACGTCCTCACAATGTATGTAACTTTAGCACTGTAGCTTCCAGTTGAAGCTTCCCATGGGTGAGGGAACAGTTGAGTAGTTGATATGGCAGTTAGCTCAGGAATAGGGTCAATCCAAACCGGTCATCTTACTGCATGATTCTGAAAAAAATACGTTGGAAATCGTTCGATTTTTAACTAAAAAAAACACATGCTCTTAATACCGGGATGCTGCTTTTCTTTTATCCGTAACGATTTAAAATTGACGAAAAAAATGTAAAACGAAATCCAACGAAATCATCGTTAATCAATCGATAAAACGAAAAGGCACGAAACTAATCGAGCGACCTTTCCAACCATCGCCAACTGGTTTCGTTGCAGGTCAAGGTAAGAAAAGGCACTGGTATAGGAAATTAAATTGGGTTCTTCAGCTTCAGGGGAATCCTTTGGCATGCGTACCGTGCGCGCTATGACCTCGGGAATTAAAAGGCCACAAGATATAATTACAGGGCCACGAAGGGAGGGATAGCATGGAATTGAAAACCCTCGAAAACACGGGCGACGAAACATAATCGTAGCCTTTCCACGTAACGTAACGGAAGCCCAAGGAAAAAAGGATCCGTTGGGTCATTCGACGGGGCCACGGGAAGGTCGGAAAAGACGGCTCGAGATGACTTGCCGTCGAATGCCGTCCTTTTTTATCTTCCTGCTCTTTCCACACGTGTCCTATGGTAGTGTCAACGCAGTCGAGATTGATGAAGATTAATGTGTCGTCTGAAGCAAGTGGATTTCAAGCAAGTAAAGCTTGTGAGGATAATGTAAGTAATGCATGAAAACGATTTAGTTCACATTTTAATAACCAGTAGCATTAACATAAATAGCAACACAGTTGAGCTTACAAATCTAAAACGAGTTTTGAAAGTACGGTCAATATTACGGACAAAAACGAATTTGAAATTTATTGGGGACGTAACAAAAACGGAGCTTTAGCCATCATTTACAGCTATTTTTTATTACAGCTAGTTTTGATTTCTAATTTGCTATTTCGATCATTCTATGCAACATGATATTTTTATCATGATGCAAGGGCCATGAGAGCTAACAGAATCGGTTGCAAAATCCTACTAGTAAAAATGTAAAATGAAGCCAAAACAAAAATAAATGTGTCATGTTTTTGGTCTAGAACCAACATTAGTCCTCTATATTGAATTAAAAACTGAATTTTGAGACATCAGATTTTTTAAAATTTAACTTGATGTTTAAGAAAACAGTAAGTTTTTTATATTTTTTCAGTTTAACCCAATTCATATGAGACTTTTTAGAACCGCTAGTTTGAATTTTGTTGCTACGATGGGAACTAAGCAAGATATTCGGTATCAAATTCGGGAAAGTTCTATTGCATCCTGACTTTGAGAGAAACAGTTTGTGTAAAACACAACACAAAGATCAAAAGAAGATCTAATTTTAGATCTTCTGTTTAATGTTAGTCATCGTTGCAGAAAAAAAGTTCTCTCAAATTTGCATCTGTGAAATCTATACAAATTTATTTCGAACGACATAGTGTTGTCTTACTGGTTGTTGATCCCTGTGTTGAAATTGTATTTATCTACAAAATCGGTTCAAATGAAGTAAGTTAAATTTGGAAGTAAGCTTATCTTTTCCATCTAAACACATGCTACACAGCAACACAAGATAAAAGGTCACACGCGAAAAACAAATCTCCAAATGTAATGGTCCCAATAAAATGCGGTGTTTGTAGGCGCTGGTTAACTGCGGCTTGATTGCTTGATCGTCAACACTTTGACCACAAGAGCGTTCCTACAGGAACAGATCACGAGGAAGAAGCAAACCCGTGCTAGAGCCCGCAGGTCAGCTGTGTGCTGACCGCTCCCAGCCAGCCAAAGCGCACGCTAATGGTAAATAAATAAACCGGACACGTCATAACAGCGCATCCTGCTTTACGTCCAATCCCGAGCGCAACCCTTGCTCACTGCCCCATTCGCGAGGAATATCAGCTTTAGCACCGCCTTGGCCGCTTAGGAGCTGCCGATCTCGCGCGTCCCTTCTCAAATCTCGCGCTCACAACACTTCGCGGCCGTCAGGCTGAATTCAATTAACAATTTAAATTATACATTATCGAGTCCCACTAGCCATCGACATCTCTCCCTAACGCCTGGGCCTGGGGGTCGAGCAACCGGTCCGGCAAACCGGCAAACCAGCTAGAATGTAACGCTTGTCACGCGTCACTCGACGCGGGTTTACAAATGCGCGACATGTTGTGAACATTACCGGGAGAATGCTAAGGCAGGCCGCCGGGCCAGATGATGGGAAGACAGCCGCTTCGGACAGAGGAAACCGCTAACGATCGCCTTCAGAATGGCCATTTCTGGGCGGGGGAATTCTTGAACCTTTCTGGAGCCCGAGCGTTCTGTATCGGAATGGGGAAAGCAACGCTCACTGCTGGACGTACCGCGCGGGGGTGGCCGATGCGTGGCAGGGATCGCGCTAGAACGTGCACTGCAGGCTACGTTTGGCCACATCCGCGATGGTCCGGTGTCTTGAATAGTCTAATGAACCAATAAGAATTCTGGAAACGGTGGAAAGTCCGTCCGTCCGTGGTTCCTGCAGCGCAAATGTGTGGACGATCGGATTACGCGACGATGGGGTTTCAGTTCGGTTTGCTCGAGCAGCAAACGAAAATGATTCTTCGAAACCGTGCTGACCAGAATCGTAAACGAAATGGAACGTGTGGAGCGTACCGGTTGTGAAGTTTATTTTTGATTCTTGTTTGTTTACTAGAATGGATTTTGTAGATACTCATTGTTTGGATTTGTTCGCTTAATGAACACCTATCAATCATGTTATCATATGATTTGATTCACATTATTTCAATCAAAACCAATAGCATTAAATGCTTTTATTCAATATTTTAAAACTCTATCGTTTATTAATACTTATCAAACCATTCAATGCCAGTTAATTATTATTTTGTTGTTATTTGTTTTGTTTTATTTTTTTTTAATAATAACAATGATGTAAATAATTGAAACGAAAGAAAAAAAAAACAAAGAATAGGATGAAATAGTTTCCATTCAAATTTGCTACTTTTAAATGATTTACTTAGATGCATACATAGGAAGCTCCTTATGGAAAAAATAAGATAAAACAATCAAATCAAATAGCTTAATTTAAAATTATACCAAATGGAATTAGGTAGCTGCTGTCCCTTTGCTTAATGATAATTCGGAACCTAAAATACTAAAAAAATAAGATGGAAAATATAATCGAAAAGCGATATGCCTAATGCTATCAGTTAAGTATGATCAAACCCTTTTAAACTTAAAGCTCCAGCTTCAGCTCCAATTCTGACTGCTTTATAACATTATATACAACAATAACAAACCACGTGTCACATCCAACTAGCATGCTTTATAATTTGTACTTTAATTGGCCAAACCAAACGCCAGACCGGTAGCAATGCGTTCGTGCTTTCATTGTGTTACGGCTGGCCAGTTTTCTCGCCGCGAGCCGGTAAAGTTCCTACGCAGACCGTAGCTGTGCCATAATTAAGCGAGCGAAAGGCTAATCGTGCCAGTTGGCTTGATTTACGCCAGTGCGAACACGGAATCGGTGCTAACATGTGTACGTCCAGGCATGTTTTGCATACCCGGCCAAGCACAAATGCTCGCGCCATCGCTTCCGCCGACGGTGGCGTTTCTGGTATCGTGTTTTTGTCGGTATCCAAACTGACGGTTCCGAATGAAACTGAAACCGCACTTTTCCCTCGCTCACGTTCATTAGCTGGGCCAGAGTGGTTGTGCGCGATTTGACTAACCTTTCTAAAGGGAAGTTCCTGGCAAAGGCGCTGCCAGGAAGTATGATTGCTTAACTAATTGGGTTTGTAACTAAGTTCCTTTCTAACGATAATGGAATGGAGCATAATGAAGGAGGCTTAATATGCTGAACGGTGTGTTCAGATTGCATCGGTTGATTTACGGTTTGCATTGGAACAGTTTTTTTTTTCAGATTATTTAGAATTTTCCAGGATTAACAATTTCTAAATGTATAAATAACTACTATGAAATAAAGCAATATTCCACAATGATACCATGTTTCAATTATGCGTTAATCGGTTCAGTTTTGTAAATTCCTGTGTGGTTATTAAAATAAAGTTCACAAAACTTAAATCCGAGAGAAAGTCAATTAACGGTAATTGGAAGATATAGCTGTCCTTAAAACTCCTCAAAATGGAAATGCTCTCCATAGTATTAACTCATCTCTTGGGTTTATATTATTTTGACTTCAGATTTTTTAAAGCAGATCACGACTCTACATCGCGACAGTGTGATGCCATTTCCACAATTTTGATCGGATTTTTTTTTTCGTTTGTCCTAGACCATGGAATTGGGTTTCGTCAATTTGTACGTATAGTTTTAGAGGTTTTTCAAATTTTGACAAAAATGAATTGTTACATGAGGGAACCGGAAGAGGAAACGGGAAGTGATAGTGTCGCCAACTCAACGGATTATAAAATTGGAATAGTTAGCGCACAATTGGTGAAAATTTCAGCCCAATCCATCGAAGCCAAATGAAAAAAAAAATCCTTCAAGGTGTCAATTGACTCCTTGATTTGCGAGGAGTATTCGGTCCGGTGTTATCAAAAAAGTTTCGCAAATTACACAATATTTGACATCAAAATTTCCTGATATTGTGAGTTTATTGACCTATGACCTACAGTCAACAGTCCTTCATTTAAGGTACTACGAAGTAGATAACCCGATATACTCATACAAAAATGAATCCAGACATCGACGCCAATCATTTCAACAATCAACCTAGATTAAAACAATCAACCTAAAAGCGCGAATAATTGAACTGATTGGAGATTAAATTTATATAACGGGTAAAAGGTGAAACAACCCAAAAACAAACACCTTTAATCAACTTCGCCAACAGCGACACCTGAAAGTGAGAGTGACAAATCGCTTATGACAGCTTAATGGGCATAATTGAGAGATTTTTTTTTATTTTCACCTTCACCCTATCTGTCTTGTGGCATTTCCAAACCGACATCGCTCACACTCGAAGAAACAAAATTTTACACGAAGAGCATGAGGTGACAGGAAGTTACCTCACATGGACACACACACATTCAAACCTAAGCCTGAATTCGCGCCCTGAGGGACCGAAAGGTCTAAAAACTGCACGGATCCACACCCGACCCAATCAAAGGGCTTGACGCTACGGAGAGAAGCGCACTTATGGCAGCATATGTGGACGATCACGAAAGGGGCCAAAGGCACACGCTTGTGATTATGTTTGAATACGAAACAATGATCACAAACAAACTGTATCTCTGAGGCGCAGTAAACGTGTCCATAAAAAAGCTGGCGCTGAGATTAACACGCCGCGCTGTGTGTGTGTGCTGTGTTTGTAGCAGTGTACTCAAAAGTCCAAATAATGCTCCACCGTGGCTGGGAACACCTTCTCCGGCATCATCACCAACATCATCGTCGTGACCGTTTGAACGACCTTAACCAAGGTGCTTTCGTAACGTTCTCCCGCCGTCAACACATTCGTGCGTGTGGCTAGTGTAATGCTGTATTATTGCTGTGTTGTGTCCATTACCGCGACGCACTGGCTGCCCAAGATGTGGCGCTTTTTGAAGAACGGCAACGCAGCATGGGAATTTGCATGTACCGGGGATGTAGCCGACGATGTCTGGATAGAAAGCGCAAAGCAAGCGGAAGACGAAAGGGAGACGGGTTTGTGAGTAAACACATCTAGCAAACGGCGGTCCCCAGAGGCACACAGACAAAGAGAATCGTTCTTCTGACGCTGCCAAAAGCGACGACGGTAAACATACAAAATGTCAAACAAACTCGCGGAACAGCCCAGCTGATCATCCTCTGCTGCGCTACGTTCATCTCCGTCGGTTGTAAATGAGCAGATCCGGGTTTGCGTTCGCCAGTGTGAAGGTTCTGGGACGTGTTTGGTCGGCTTTGTCTTTGGCAATAAATTAACCCACGCAATTTTTCTTCTCATGCCGGTTGGTCAAGATTTCATTGGATCAGCTGGTGGTATCACCGTACAGGGAGAGCTGGTAATTGAAACTGAGCTGAAGCGAGTTTTTATTGACTTAAGAGATTAATTAACAAGCATATAAGTGTTTTGCAGCTAGTTCAGTGAGTTTTCTATTGGGGTTAGATCCTAGCATGATATCTATAACCCCATATCGCTGCATATATTTTATTATATATTATCGAGTAGATTGTGCCATTCTTAACATTCGTGTTATTCAACATTCTTTTTTTCTGTCGTTCGCACAAAAGCTATTTACTTACTTACTTACTTACTTACTTACTTACTTACTTACTTACTTACTTACTTACTTACTTACTTACTTACTTACTTACTTACTTACTTACTTACTT
>KB673002.1:296136-313354 GCA_000349145.1 Anopheles dirus
CTTACTTACTTACTTACTTACTTACTTACTTACTTACTTACTTACTTACTTACTTACTTACTTACTTACTTACTTACTTACTTACTTCCTTACTCATTTCATGCTTCATACATCAACTTACATGTGAAGATGTTGGTATTATGATGGTCAATCAGTTCATTGACCATCATAATACCAACATCTTCACATGTAAGTTCATGTAGGAAAAAATATATTAAGTTGAATCTGTCCACAATCTATTTTTTATGTAATTTTCAGGAATGTAATTTTCAAAAGGCATTTGAAACATCATCTAGAAAAAAATTATTAAAATAAACTCATAAATAATAATATTCCGTCGGTAAAGATTCTATAAAAAAAACAATTAAACATTTTTGAAGCTAAACACGCTCCATCTTTCAATATAACATAATGCTATGAAAAGTAGACAAAGTTTTCATATTGTAAGAGCAGTTTTGTATTCATTTCTATGAGCTCATGCAATCCTGAACAAACGTTAAGAACAGCACTATTTGAAATAATATGCTCGTAATGTGACTTATTTGGCGGATATGTTTAAGAATATGATCGATCTTGGAATTGTGATAAAACTTATTTAGTCCAATATAATTATCTATTGTCAACCAAGTAAGCCCGAGATAACGCCAAACTGCAAGGAGGAAAGGCCATGAGAACAAAAATATCGATTAGTGTTCTTGGGCACTGGCAATACGGCCACTAAGGCCGTCATTCTTACAAAAAACATCTACGGTCTTTGATCATTGAGTGATCATTGATATGATCAGCAATGGAATCGATTAATCCAAAATGTTACTAGTACTTCCTTAAAAACACTTTTCAACACAGAAGAACACAGCTCCAGAACAACACTGTTCCGTAAACACTGAAGAAAAACAAAACGTGTCAAACAAGGGTCCCAGGTTTCGATTATGACGTTTGACACGATTGAAGGCCCACATGTGCCGCCGGGCGTTGTTTCCGATTCGATTCAAAACACGTGAAAATGGGCCATTGTTAGCGGATGAGGCACGCATGCGCTGATAAAGGCGTATTGCGCGACGCGGAAAATTGTTCCCGCAGCTGGTTACTCCTTTTGTTACCGACCATGCGTGTGTGGTTCGCGGAAAGTGGTTGGCGGAAGCACGAGTGGGCGCTTTTGGGGGAAATCCCAACGCTCATCACACTCGTAACGTGGTGTTTGGTACAGCACGAACGGAAAACTGGACGGAACATCACTGGTACATTCGGTAACAAACTCATGACCCACTTCCGGACGTCCGGCGTCGGTCGAACTGCGCGCCTGAGTCTCTTCCACATGCTCTCCGCAGCATGCGTTCCGCTGCCTCAGCCGCCTTCCGGAACCAATGCTGGGCAGCAAAGTGGCGAACAAAAGAAAATGCCACACACAGTAGCTAGTGAAAGTGGTGAAAAAATTTATGATTGATCGTGAATGGTCAAGCGGTTCCACTGGTTGCGTCCACACATTCGCCTAATTGGGTGAACAACAAATGCTCATTTCCGAGCGATGCGTGTAACCGAGAATGAAAGATGAAAGTTCTAGGAAGTTCTTTTAATAGGCTGTTTTGGAAACCATAATGAGGATGTCAAATGTTAAGGCTAATGTGCCTTTATTTACTCGCAACCATCAATGAAATGAGCCACTCGGAATAGGAGTATGCATCGATACTTGCTTCATAAAATGTTATGACTAATTCCTACTAATCGAGCGTATTTTTTATTATTTGAAACTGGCCATGAAAACTAGCTAATTGTTAAAATATATGCACCGGCTCAAACAATCAGCTACTTGAACTACATAATGCATTTGTTTTAACACTTTTTTCATATTAAATCATATTTATGCCGTTTTAAAGGAATCTTTTATGGTAAAAGTCAAACACGGCGTAATGAACTAAAAACGACTTAGAATGAACTAATAAAATAGCGTAATTTTAGTCACCTAATTCTGACCCTTTGTACGTTGTTCGTATTTGCATTAAAACATTTTTTTTAAACAATAATCCAAAATATATGTTTTATGTATAAATAACACGACAACACTAACTTCATCATGTTACGAGAGATCTTATGACAACAAATTGCATTGTGAACCAACAATGGAGTATTTTTTATCGATAAAAAAGGAAACGTTCCTCTTTTTTGTTTTGCCGAAACCCGGGATTGAACCGGGGACCTTTAGATCTTCAGTCTAACGCTCTCCCAACTGAGCTATTTCGGCTGATGACTGATACGTCGCTGTGATTGGTGCCGGTTATAGACAAGAAAGCTTTACTTAGCCACTTACTCAGATATGTCAAACTTAGAACTCTACAAAAACTAATTGTTGCAATTTAAAAAAAATCAGGGTGATTATGGTTGAGAATTACGTTCCCAGTGGGTAAAAAATACCGAAACATAAACATAAAATCAATAGCAAATAGTTCTATTGGTTGTACCTACACTGTTTGGAGTTTGACAACTCTGCACTCATGTATCCGTGCTTGTTGACGCGTTACTTATGGGTGAAAAAATCTAATTCGTGTTTGATTTGTGTTGTTTCTGTTGTTATCATATTAAAAATCCAAGTGATATCGAGAGGTTGAAAGAGTGGGCCTATAAGATGAATTACAGGAAATGTAACACATGTATTAATGTAACACAAATATGTAACACAAATTTTAATGTTTTTAACAAAAAGTTGTATTTGTTTGACGTCTACTGAGGAAATTTAATTATCTTCATAGATGCATTAAATCCATAGTTTTCAAACATATTGGAACAATTTCAATTCTCAATTTTCTTACGACCGGTTTTCTCAAGTATCCCATTCATTTTGAATGAAGAATTCAATTTTACTAGCAGTCCAGCAGAATGTGGATGTTTTCAAAGCATTTTTTATTTGGTTTTGATCAAACCTATTGGTTGCAAGCAGATAATGTACTTGTGTGAATATTTAACATTTTTTAACTGTCTTACATTTATTTTTAATAAAGTGTACATAAAATTAGTAATATTCTTGCATTAGCTGCCAATTTTTACATGGTGCACCATGGAAAATAAATATTAATATGAATATTAATTAATATGAGACCGCTGTATGCGAACGATATGATAAATCAATCCAAAAGGGAATAAATAAATACCTTAATGTATTTTTTAAATCACATTTTAATCACTATAGGAAAAATCCAATGTGTCAAAATTTCAATTCAAAATAACGATAAAAAGATACGAAACTCTTAAAACGCGATTTATTTTCTTGTAGAAATTTAAGTATAGATTTGGACGTTTTAATTTCCACTTTGATTCCGTATCATTATAATTTCGCTCTAGTTCTAGTAAACACGTATTTCAATCTATGTACACGTTTTGATCTCCTATTCCAAAAAAATGTGAAGCATCATTGAAAAACATATATTTATTCATTGTTTTCTTCACTAATTTAATAATCATTAATCCACAACTTTACCATCATGGCATCATGGTTTCTCATTCACTATGGGAACGGGTTTCTTTCTCTGATACCAGCATAAATGTGTTTAAATAACCGTTACAAATGCAAAGGACACCTCACAGCTCATGGTTACCAGCGAGAGGCTCGCGAAAAACCATAACGTACTACGCTTCAACTTTTTGAACATTGTTTTAGAACCCATCCCTGGAACGGGCGCCGTCCGAAGGGTGCATTTGGTAGAGGTGCCGATCCTCTCGCGCAGCATAGGGGCCGATCAATATGCCCCTCGTGAGGACAATTGGCCCAAGCGCGTGCTGGTCACGTGTGAACGCTTTCGCCGCACATTCCCCACGTTGCACCCGGATAGTTTCCCGGATGGCCCGCAACAGAGATCGTCGACAAACCGGTACATTAAATACTTCCGATCCTTGTGTCGGTGTTAACCGGCTGACGCGAGGGTCACGGAGACCCTCGGCGGAATCACTGAAACTGAAGCCCATGAAACACGGCATGCGAAACGCACCTCATCAATGCGGGCCCAGTTCATTTATTTATTGCCGCAACCCCTAGGACCCTAGGCACTAGGTTGGGCATGCGATGAAGCGACAAATTCCGAAGGGGAAGCGGAAACTCGAGATCATGAGTGGCTCTTCAAATGGATCTGCATAGATCGTGTCTGGGAAATTCGTTACCGGCAAAGTATCGCCCATGTATCTCAAACCCTCCCGGTGCTGGATTAGAGTGTATTTTCCCACTTTCCTCCAATTGATAGTCATTCAAATCCTAGCCGCTTTGTGACCACGGCAGGACTTTTGCGTAGGGGAACCGAATCGAGTGAGAATCCCTTAGTTTTATCCAGCGTGTTTTGAGGGGCTTTACTGTAGGCGCACGCTGCAACTGTTGACATGCCGGTACATAAGGGTCACAATTAGCGCATTAAGTGAGGTTTGCTTTGCTGCCGGTATAATAAACTAACTAACGGGTCTTCAGATTGCCAACAGCGAAACGAGGGGTCGTAACGCGACCTTCATTATAAAATGATTTAATAACATCCAGAGAAGACTTTTGCCGATTCCATGAACGACAGGGAGTTTAACTACAGTAGAGTAGAAGAATTACCTCTAACGCAATCGTTGCCGTTTTCTAGTATCATTAGTGGAATTTAAACAATCGTAAGACAGATCAAGGTTCTAGTCACCATTGCAAAGATTGTTCTTGAATCTCGAAACGTTCTCTTTGCCGTACCTGAAGGACATGGATTTGTGTTGAAGCCGACTATAATCAACCTCATGATTGATTTAGCTTGGCGCTAAACTAGACCCGACGTGTCAAGTGAAAAGATGTACTATTTATTAGCGAGCGCACATTAAACCAGATACCGTGGCGTGGGTTGTGATGGCTCACACTTAAGAACCAGAACCACCATACCAGTGAGCGTTCTCCACGAAGAAGGGTTTTTTCGCCTAGTTGAGCAAGGTTCGCGGAGCCACTGTGATTGATGGACTTTGACTTAATTCGTTCAATCTGATCGACGGCACTCAGTGACAGAGCCCGTCATCTAATCGTCAGCGAAGAAACGTTTCCCCAAGCTTTCGGCCTGACACTTTGCATGTCGCGGAACCGTCGCATCCAAGACCAAGCGATCTCTGAGGGAGGGTTCGAGTTTCGTGCTCATACACAGTGCCCGGGCACGTAGGTTCGGGCACACCGAAACTATTCTGTTTTCATAGTTGTTTCATCACCGTTTGCGTTTAGCGTGGCAATGAATGAGCAGTGGAGATTTTTCACAGTCAACACAGCTACGATGCGTGCCTACAATGTCTGTCTTCCGTCTGAGCGGGTTCTTGGTGGCGTGTTGAGCTGTTAAAAGTCATCCGACGCTAAGGTATTCCACCAACGGACAGGTTTTATGAGTAATAAACAGACGACGATCAGAACGGAATCATCAAAGCATGTTTGAGCTGTTGTGACTTCAATGAGATTCGTGTTTGATTCAGCAAGGTTTGCATGAGAATGTTGTGATGTGCTTACTTTTATTGAACTTCGGATTAACACTGTATTGTAATGAGTAAGGTACCTGAAAAAGTATGAACCATAAATGGAGTTGTTTACCCTGACAGACGAAACCATTTGTTGAATTTGTTGTAGTATATTTTAATTTCAGAAAGTAAATATATTATATTTCAGCGAGCATCTTCCAACTTCACAGTATACAATATATACATTTTTCTTTTTTTATGAAAGTAAGAACAACTCTCAAATAATACCATAAAAAAATCATCCTAATTATAATGCGACACCTGGAATCCAACGTGGACGTTGTCAGACAAGGCATGAACACGATCGTCAGAATTTAAGAGAGAGGAAAGTTTGAATAAAAAGGTTGAGGCAGCGCTAAGGAATTTTATTAAAGTACGGAAATGCTGAAGGACAAGCTCAAAAACGAACATTGTTTAAAAACTTCTAAAGGATCCTTGCTCTCTAGTCAAGCTCAAGCCAAGCTGTACCTGTTCAGCTGGTTGAGGAGTATGATTTCCTCTATTTTATCACAAGTATAAGTCCAACATACATTCTTTCAACACTTCAAATATTCGGTAATCTTTCTCTTGGCGCAACGAACTTACATCCACATTCGGATAGTCACAAACTTTCAGAAATATTATGCTGAATCCAGGTTACCAGAAACTGATAGAAGATACACGAGATGTGAAAAAATAAGTCTTTTATAATTGCATTTTTTTATAGACATCTGGCATCCCAAAATCTTCATTCAAACAAACACTACTACTCATTACTTTGATGATTAAGAAATATGTTTGTGTTATGTTAAGAAATATGTTTGTTGAAATGAATAGTATGAATAGGATGATTATCATTTAACGTTTGTCATGTTGATCATTCTCAAAAACATTATTTTTCGAACCTCGAATCCCCTCTGGGGGTAGGGGGGGAGGGTAGGGTTAATCCCCTCTGGTTAAAGCTATGTGATACCAATTTATTAGTTAAACTAATTATAATAGCTGTATATTTTTAGCTATCTTTTAACTGTTTGTTGGAACACAAACGCGGTGAGTTGTTTGAAAATGTGGTTAAACATTTTAATTATACTTGATAGCGTAAAAGTAAAGCATATTAATGAGTTGCAATAGATAACACGCTGATTAGAAAGTATGATGAATGTTGGTATATGAAACATTGACATAACCCATAATAAAATCAAATTCTAGTGATACATATAAAAATGAATAAAAAATGAAGAAATAAATAAAAATTAAAAGTTAAATACAAAAATTATTATGTAAAACGTAGATATAAGCAAATAAAATAATGAACAACAAAATAACCAAATGAAGCCCTACATGAACATTTACCCCTGTTTCCAAATCAAATCAGGATCAAATGGTCTGATTTTGGTACTAAAACTTTGTACATTGGTATATCTATTTCCATCATCAAAGTTAATCCTCCAAAACGCAGATGCTTCTATTAATAGTTGTGAAATTCATTATTTTTTGCAACAACAACACAAACTTCATTTGCGACCTTCGCACCGTTCGTCATAAAATCCACCCTGAGGGGGAAGGAAATAAAAATTCAACCGAAACAAGGAAGCATTCACACGTTGAAACTGACAGCAGAACTTTCAATTTCTAATGCCCATAATCGCGTGGAGTCGCGAAGTCGCCGATCGGCCGGACTGATTAACGGTGCGGGGATTAGACGACCTACCATAAATAGCCTATACATGGTGCTAACGTTCGCGGAAAGGAGTGCAGCCGGGCCGCGCAGTCGGCTGAGAACGCCGAATCAAATTCTGGCAGCTCCACTCATCGGCGGGCCCGTCGTTGACAGTGTTTCCTGTAGTCGTGACTTCGAGCTATCCGCCAACACGTACCTGCCCCACCGGTGCTTGCCGGCCAGAGAAACACAGAAACGACTGCGACGGCACACGACAGTCCAACTCCATCGGCTCGTTTTTTTTTGTGCTAGCCACCATAAAACCGTCCAACAAGGCAGAGATCGGCAGCGCTCGATGTTCGAGTTCCTATTGCCGTACCCTATCAACCTGACCGATCGTAAAGTCGTTCGTGTTGGAGTTTGCCAAAGCGATGTTGCCTAACTCTGCATCCGTCCTCGTGGCCAACCAAGCGCTCTGCCGTTCCTGTCGGCGTCGTTCCACACACGAGTTTACGTGCGCTGGCGCGAACCATTACTACAATAATGGAGAAAAGAAAAAAAAAACACTATATACCCAAGACATGTGGGAATGGTCTTGCGGTCGTGTCGTACGTTGTCATGTTGTGTGGCGTGCATCGCGGACGGTGTGGTGATTCTTTCCTCAAAATTGTACAACTTTTATTGCTCATATATCCACCGACACCTAATTAAGGATCAATTAATCATCATGTGGCAGTGTCCATGTTTTACTACGGCGAAATGAAAAGTGAACTGACTTGAATAAACTTGGCTGATGAACGTGGATGATGAACTGCAGGATTGACTCCATCAACCCTTGTGATATTTACTCTAATTGGAATCGTTAATATATTTGAATAACATATGACCGCTTTACAGCAAAAACTCTTCACATTCATGTGCTATTACTATATTCAGCATTTATTTAAATAAATTTATGAAAATTCAATGAGGTTCATCTATGATGCTTCACTTAATGGTCTGAACGTACAATACAAATGAGATTTTAATTACAGTCTTGACCTGCCCTAATAAAACCGGGCCTTTCCATCAGACTGGCTGTAAGAACTGTTCAAAAACTTCCAAAAGGCCTTCTTCAAAGGTATCGTTTATTATTATTGACCCATCGCCCAATCTGCCGTCCTTCGGGAGTAGTTTTTTTTCTCGATCAATCATATTCTAATCAATCCCACAGACGATTCGTTTTCATAACAGCGTTTTCTTCACTATTTCCACTCATGACACCCGAACCACGTCCATGTCTTATGGATAAGTTTGTGGGATAATTTCACCCCAAAACAAGCCGACTCAAATTACCCAACACGACAACGGGTCTCCCGGTATTGAGGCGTCACAGAAAGGCACCCGAGTGGCCTCGCGGGAGGTACGACTGTCATGCGCGTTTGTCACCGACAAGTGCAGCCTAATGATCCGTCGCTAACCAGTTTGTTGTTTTGTTGCGCCTAACGCCGCCCGTTGCGTACCGCTCTCCGCCTTACCGATACCGCATCCAATCAAAATCATTTATTAAACGAAGCTGTCAAACGGGTTTACCCCCATCGGATCGGCCCAGAGTCATATTGGCTGCCAATCCTGCCGAGATTTGGAGCCAGTCGGTGGGGTCGAGATAGCTCACTCGGGCGGAAGCGTATCAAACGGCAACCGGGAACGGGGAAATGGTAATGGCAATTCAAGAAAAATTGATAAGTTACAGAGCAAATTCAAATATTTCATGTATTCCAACTATTTTTCCGAGCCAATAGTTGGAATGATACATGTACATGAGAAAAATATTTTAGTACTATCGTTTCCTGAAATCATTTCGGTGAGATTTTTGTCAAGTATTGGCTCTCTAATGTAGCTTGTTGCAAATTGAACATAATTTTTGAAGAACTTTTTTCTCCACTGTTTCAATAACTTTTCAATCCATGCTTCGGCTATGGCGCCATCTGATTGAAATCCGCGGGGGCATTTCAACATTTCCTCGAGCCACCCAGTGTGCTTACAACATAGCTCACATACCAGGTAGCAGGAAGAGAACTGAACTGGAGTTCGTATTGGATCAAAAGCGCAATTATTAATAGCATTGATTGTTCGACTGTCTTCGCATGACAGTTTTGTGTGTTTCGAATGCTTGTTTGTACAGTTACAAAAAAAATCCACCTGAAGAACTAAATTATTAAACTTGTGAATCAATGGATTGAATCATTAAAGGGTCGGTTCACGATCCGGAGTATGCTTGCGTGCTCTGGAATATATATTTGGTTAACTAGAAGCGACTGTATACTGTATGGATCTATTAAATTGTATGGTCTACATGTATCATACGATATGATAATGTGTATGTTTCACATGCACAACTGCTAATGATATAGTACTTCAAATTTAAACATAAATTTTAATGAAGATCGTGAAACTTATAAACTCCCGTTCGATCTAATCTAGAGCTTATCTTTAACAAAGCTTTTTTGAAACCTGCGAAACTAATTTCTTTTGAGTATCGCACCTAAATCATTGTTAGAATTTGATAAAGTATATTGAACAGTGATGGTGCAAGCCATCACAAACCCGAGTCCCACCGCGTGTAACTCTGGAACTGTTTCTAAGTTAGATCAGTCGTTTAACAATTACACGGAGTGTGATACACTGCAACTTGCCGTAGGGCATTGTAGTAAGGAGACCGCTGGCGATATGACTGATGATAGTCGATGGCGAAAGAGAGGGTTACGTCTCTGAATGCGGTTCGAGGGAACCTCGTGTTTCCCAATCGTAGAGGTCCGAATTCTATCTCGGTAGAAGAGGAAGACTAAGAAGAAGAGCATCCCACCTACGGTGTGGAATTTACCGAAACCCTTTTTTCAAGCAACGACAGCACTTTCAGACAAAATTGTTGTAGTGCTCAAGGTAATTTTTGCCCTATCCTATTGAAGTTTAATTTATTGAAATTAAAATTTATCAATAAAATTGAACATAATAATTTCGGATTACGGCAAAATCGAATGATTTCTACGCTAGCCTCTTTGACCCGGATGATCTAGAATATCCGTATGAACGGAAGATGATTTGTAAGTTTCAGGTGATCCGGATGATCCAGAATGGTCCAGGCGATAAATTTAAAGTTGTTAAATGAATAAAGGGCGGGATGAATACAAGTAAAATCAGTTTTTTTTTATAAATGCAAAATTTAACTAAAAGGCCATTTGCTTAGTAAAGCGCGGAATTATCCTCACCTCCTTCGAATTGGAACCGAGTTATGACTCATCGTACGTAGAAATTTATTGGAGATATTCGAATGATGTTAGCTGCTCACCAATTTCTCCATAAGGAACAAAGGAAGCAACGTTCGTCGAATAAAGGTGTTCTGTCTCAAAACTTTCAGCTGTAATCTCCATGTGTAGAGAATGCTGAAGACAAAAACCGCAAATAATGAAGAAAGTACAGCACAACTTTCAATTGTTATAGAATAAAATAAGTTATTCAAGCAATTTATGGTAACGATTTCATGGTTATGGTTATTCAAGCAATTATTACGTAACGATTTCAGACTAACATTCGTCTTCTTTATTGGTACTAGAATTTCAAGTAGGTCTAGCTAAGGCATTTCTGGTTTATTTTCCAACAACTGGATAGCCAGTCCAGTCTACTGATGTTTTTATCAGTCGGCAGTAATTGAAATTTCAAAACTGAAACAAATTTCATAAAGGATAGATAGAAATATGAATGAAAGTCGCTAAAAGGTTGGAAACTTAAAGAAAGTAAATAAATTAAATCCAAATTACAACTGCATCATTTTCTTTCGATGAAGATTTCCAGCAAAAATCGATGAGAACTGCTATTTTCTTGTACCTCCATTCCGTGCGTTGGCGCTACCGCCGCAACTCATAATGTTTTCCCGCACATTTTCGCTCCTCCTAATCTCATCTGATCATCTTGCCGCGCGCGAACGAATGACACGTTCCGCGCCATTAGTACCTCCAGCTGACACTTGGCGTTGCGTGTGGGAAAATTCATTTCCCTTTCGACTGCGTTCGCCTAGCACGGTGCATCTAGCTCCCCCCACCCTCGGCTCGACCCAGCAAATCGGCTGCACCACACAAAGCACACTTCAGCTTTAGCGTTTGAGGGATAGGTTTTGGGTTCTGGATTGTTTTTTTCCCCCTTCACCACCGAGTGTGGTGCTATGCCATTTCTTCCATTCTTTCACCCTGGCCCGGTGATTTTTTTTTGTGCTACGAAACGAAAGCAGACTAAACAGAAAGACACCCGAGCGAGAACGATCGTTCCCTGCGCACGCAGCCAGCTCGCTTTTCCGTAGAACCTTCGCCGTGTCGCCGCCTTCCGTTGCTTCTGCTTCGGTGGCGCACAATAAAAAGACCGGGTGCAGTCTGGACGCGAGCGTAAGTGAGAAATTGCATCCCTGCGATCCGAACGTCCCGATCGTGCCGGTGCGCACATGCAACCTCGAACCTCTCGCTCATGTGCGTGTGCTCATGAACTGCGGCTTCTTTTTTGAACGGGCGACGTTGGGGGGCGGGAGGAGGACCGGTGAAGGAGGAGCGGATGAAAGGATACACGGCCAGGGTAGGGTGTCCCAGAGGGCAGAGTAGGCGGAGTGGGCAGGAAGGGAATTGGTTTTGGTTTCAACGTTGCACATGCTCAACGTTCCCACGCATGATCTTCCTGCGCAGGGCTG
Source organism: Anopheles dirus (assembly GCA_000349145.1). Taxonomy (NCBI): domain Eukaryota; kingdom Metazoa; phylum Arthropoda; class Insecta; order Diptera; family Culicidae; genus Anopheles; species Anopheles dirus. The sequence continues at coordinate 307,980 of KB673002.1, forward strand.
CAGATCAGGATCAGGACCGGACTGCGGGAGGGAAAACGAAGGACACAATCCGTAGACGCACTGCATAACGCTACTCTGCTTGGGGTCGCCGGTGTATTTCGTTTGCCATCTTCGCCTCAGCGATGCTTACGTACTCTCCATGCATCTTCCAGTCCTGTTTTTGTGGGTTTTTTTTCTTGTGTTTCGTTCAATCCATCTTTGCCCTTTGTCCCATTGCGTTCCATAGTTGAATTTTCTGACGGTTCGGGTCGTCAGTTTTCCATATTTTTCGTTTTTTACTCTGCTCAAATCCCGTCCCGTATGCTTTTCGTGTTTATTTTTTATGTTTTTTTGCTTGTGTTTCAAACCATTCCTCGATGGAACGAAGGAACGGGCCACGAGGAACGGCAGTGAGCATAATCGACGATGAAAATGTCGATCCCTTTCGGCTGGATGGCATAATATTATTACGAAAGGAACACGTGTTCGAAGTGTGCAGGGCCGATCCGCTGCACCGCAGGAGCGATCGGGAAGAAGATCGCCGCTCCATCGTAATGATTTCTGGTGTGAAGGGAAAATTGGGGAAACCGCCGTTATGCTGCAATCCGAGCCGATCATCGAGTAAGGGTGCTGTCGTTCGTTTCCTCCTCGTTCGCCTCTCCCCGGACCGGGCCGGGAATCGTCGAACTGCGGGAAAAGGATACACAAAACCACGCAACGCAAGGTGAAAGTCGGCTTAATGAGAGTTCTTTGGTGTGGCACGAACAAACAAAAACAAAACAACCGGGCGTTCTGGACCTCGAGCGTACCATAACGGTGAAGGTTAAATTGTTCCCCCTGTGCGTTGCGACGGCGGTGATGAACGGGGTGCATAATGATCCCCGGTGGATGGACAGAGAATTAACCGAACGCATGATTAACCGAATACCTTTCCGGACCACAATTCGCGCGATTGGGTTGGAGGTTGGCACATTTTGAGGTGCGTTCAGTTTGGCACACTCGTGAAATTTGGGATACATTCCACCAGAATAATTTTGTTATAGAAAATAAATAGGAAAACTAATGTTTTTTGTGATTTTTTGCTCATTAAAGGATGTAAATCAACGAGGAAAGGACACTTTGGACACTTTTCAATAAACAATCATAACAACATCAGAAGATGCAAAATTAGCAAGGTTTTCAGTACAAGAGTACACAAACAGTACACAAACCAGAAACGGTAAAAAACGAAACTAAAAGCGCATTTAATGGAGAAAAATGAAAAACTCAAAAATGCCCTCCATAATTCAGATACATTAAAGCGGGTTTTCTCTAAATTCGTTTCACGTTTATTTGTTTATTAGTTTATTTGTATCACTTTAAACGTTTTATTTGTTAAACTTTTATTTACTGCCTTTGCTTTTTTAAGACTATAACGTCAATATTAATGATCTGGATTTTTTCGAAAATATTGTCTGTATAGTATTTCCAATCCTAAGTATTCCATTGTTTTGTAAATCAATTACATCTAACAAAAATTTTCGAGAAAGATTACTGATGATAGCGTAGAAACGTTGCTGGAATACGGAATTATAGAAGGATCTGGATACACAAGAGACTTTTAAAGCCATTGGTTCTAAAACTTTTTTGGGTTTTTTTTTTAAATATCAATATAACATATTAAAAGAAAGTAAACTAAATAATATTAAATAACATAAAAAACTCATTGAAAATACTGTATGGCGATACACAAAGGGCTACTGAATACTTGTATCTCCTTTTACGAAAAGTTTCTAATATTATTCTATAAAAATTATTCTTATGTTTCGAATCAATTTCATAATTTTACGATGACATGCATTCCAAGATCATGAATTTAATGTATTAACATTTTCACATAAAGCAACAAAATATTTATAAAACATTTCATTGGCTTCTGTTTTCCGTTATATATTGTAATTTTTAAACCGTTCCACTGAAAACCATTCATATTTCAAGATTGGACCATTCATATTTTATCAATTGATGTTATTGTCCAATCTTATAGTCTGCAGCTAACACGCACTTCAGTAAGGGAATAGTATAATCTTTTGCCGTTCTTCAGTTGTCATTGTTCTTATAACAAAATACCGACGAGCAAAATGTTCATCAATCAGCTTGTGAAGCTTTCACGTTTGTCGTACCACATCCCTCTGGATCTACAGAAAATTAGGCTTAAAAGAACAATTGCTTAATTGGTGTTGCCAACAGTTGCAAGTTTGCTTGTTTGGAAGTGTTTCCAACGGGCTGAGAAAGGGTTTTTGACTCATGGCATGTTGGAGGGCACGACGCGCAAGATTACCCGGCTGTCACAAGTCACGCTGGGCTGGAAGACATGCGAGCAGAAAGGCTGACCAAAAACTGGTAACCCTGAACTTGAACCCACCAATTAGTGTCCGCAAAAATGTTTTTCAGAGTTACTGCTACCGTATCGTTGCTTTTCATAGAGTAGCCGCCATGTTATTCTTTCCACTGTTCTGTGGGGTGTTTTCGTTCTTTTGTTTGGAAAAGCAATTTCGGGTAGGTGCATCCGCATGCACGCGAAATCCAGTTGCAGCGAGAATGGACAACTGACCGGGACACTCTAGAGGGCAAACACGAAACACTCCAATTAAGTTGCTTCCCCCGAAAGCATCGCCATCATCATCATCATCAACATCGTCAGTCTGTTTCGACCTAAGTTAGTCGGTTGCAGCAAGTGGCCGTTGCTTTATGTCGGAGGAAACCCACCTCGTTGGTTGGCCCCCGGGGCTCTGTTCTGCGAGTCCTTGTAATTGAGTCGAAGTACTATATATTTGGTTAATCTATTTACATAGCAAGTTCCGTGACTATATCGTTTGTAAAACTTTGTCAGGTTTGTGGTGCCTTGAGTTACGATCTTAACTAAACCATAGCGACTTATGTGCATCAAAGTTTTTCGAATTACATGCATCGCATTAATTCCATAGCTACAAATTCCATAAGTTGCAAATAAGTTTGCTGTTTGAAAACCAATGTGTTTTGGGGAAATTTGCTCTTTCAGGAAAGATAGTACGGTTTCATAATCTTTTCACAACGAAAGCGACTGAAAACAGTAGTAAAGTAATGTAGTAATGCTAGCTTAAAAAAGAACAAATTATCTCTATTATGAAATTAAATTAGAAGAATATTCTACAAACATTTTATGCTTTTTCCATAATTTACTGGTTTCTTTATGCCAGTTTATTGAAGTATACTAAAAGCAATACATGCCAGATAAATTTAGAGAAAACAAACTCTTAAAAAATATATATTTAAAAAATGGATAACAACGTTGCACTAAAACTTGTACTGAAAACGTGCCTCATGTAAACGTTTAAAGTAATGCGCATATAATCCGGGGGGAGTGGCGCCCAGTAAGTGTTGCGCCCTGTAATTGTTTTTTTTTGTGCGAATGTTTTATTTTATTAGATTCTGAGTTTCATTTTCAAAATGAAGTCTTAATATGTTGTAAATATTATTTCAATGCTCCATGCACGTGTTTTATTGAACCAAACATGTTTATTGAACATGTTTATTGTTTTATTGAACTTTTGTAAAATAAGATTATAGAACTGGTTCGGAAATTATAAAAAAAATAAAATTTAGTTTTATTGTTCTGTTCGAGTTCGAAACACAGGGTGGCTTCAAATAATATGAGCCATAAACCAGTCTACCGAATAAGAAAGCTGTAGTTCATCTAAGCTGCAGCTAACATTGCGTATACAGCCATGCATAGTGCTGGTTTTTTCCTTTAATTATGTTATGTTCTTTCAAATTAACTTAAAGTCGTTTTTCTTCCCTGGTTATGCGTTATGTGTTAACAGGTTGGCAATATGTCTGATGGGTAGTACGTTACCGTCATCTCAGTAACGCCGTAACGCACTTTCTTGCTTGCGTTTTACGTTACCTTGGTGGGTACCCGGCCGGCAATTGACAAGCGGGCTTTACACGTATGTATAACGTCCTGAGAACGATGCGACAAGACCTAGCGAGACGTCAAACGACTGGGTTCTCACTACGTACGTATAAACGCGTTTCTCGCCACCGAGCGAGAACAGAAACGCGGTACCATACGCGATACATCACAAAATTTCAAAATTATACTATTAAAATATAATGTATGTATATAATGTATATAATGTAATGAATTAAAATATAATGTAATATCTTTCTGCAAGAAACCAAGGTTTTTTGTTTAAAAAAACAATGATTTTCAAACTCCAATCAATTTTGTTAAAAATACACTTCGGTTTGAAAGCGTTCTCGCCTCAAGGTTTCCTGCAATGTACGATCTAAAGGCCGGTTTAGTGATCGAGTGAAAGTGAACGTGGAATTTTGTTTTTCATTGATATTTATCAAAATATCCATCGTAGAATGCTGTTTTATATACCAAAAGATGGGGAATTTAGTTCCCCAATTCGTGGCATTCAAATATCTGTAGATTAATGAAATTTAATGCATTTCCTCTTTATTCCCTGCTGACCATTAATTTTCTCCGTGAACTCATCGTGAAATATCTTCAGGGCGAAATAGACGTCAAAATGGTCAAGCGGTAAAATATTACAGTTTCACTCCGGGCGAAAATTAGAATTGTACCGGTTCACTTTCAGAATAGACTGGCAATTCTGAAAACGATTTCACGGTGAAATTTGCGTATATAAAAAAGTAATCTAATGCAAAATTCGGATTTTTGAGGTACTCGAGCCATTGAAATAAGTAACTAGGCTTTTAAAAAACACGTTTCAACGTTTTTATATGCCTGCAGATATCTTTCGCGTTTTGGATATATATTTTGAACCGTGTTTCTGTAGAAAGCCGTGTGTCTGGATGTTTGTATCAGACATATTCATACGAAAATGTTTTTTGAAGAAGCTGTTGCTTTTCTGAAGTTTTGAAAAGGTCCTTCTGGGTGCGTTTTTTAGGTACTGGTGGTAGGATTCACCAGCTTGATTCGCGTAGAGGAAGATTCGGTTGTAGGTGGAGAGAGTTAATACGACTGAAAGTGCTTCGGAATAAGCAAAACCATGGTCTATTTCGTCCAAAATTGTATGCAATTTTTATAATTTACTCAAATACAAACTTTTTGAAATACGATAACGTAAACGGAACATAACCGCGTTCTTTTTCAAAGTGCCAATATTGTTTGTTTTGGTTTCAACTGATTAGCTAATTTGGATTCGCCCGATTTTTTCTGCCAAAATGATTGAATTCAGCCCAATCGCAGGTTGTCAAAATTTCACGGGGCGAATTTCACGTTCACGTTCACTCGATCACTAAACCGGCCTTAAGTGAGTACGGCCAAGTGAGAACTTTGACAGCTTTCTCGCCTGGTTCTGGAAACAATTGGAGCGAGCGAAATCGAGTTTGTGGGCAAGGGG
>KB673002.1:329994-364140 GCA_000349145.1 Anopheles dirus
CCTGAATCTGATAAAAAATTGGAAAATAGTACCCGGCCAATACAAAGTTACAATGGCACGAACTTTGTTAGGCTCGGATTGAGCAGGCGGTTCGAACAAATCATAGAATGGAGTTCTTTCACTGTTTTGACCATAGCTAATGTAAATGAAGTGATAGAGGCGCCAAATTTTGACAGTATGTTGCCAACAAGTATACATTGACCACTGACTGGATGACCGACCGCTGGGTGGCAGCGATGAAAAATCGAAGCATTTCGTCGCTTTTTTTAAATGCATACGTTACTAGTTTTTGCTAATAGGCGATTTTAGGCATTTGTTGACTGATTGTGCTGAAGTTTTTAACAAGTTGTGCGATAATTTTTAGTTTTATATGTTTTTATGTTGTGATCATACTTTATTTCCGCTGCTTCCACACAACTATAAATGTTTTTTTTTTACATAAAATATTAGTAAAAAAAAATTGAACCTGAGCTCCATTCCTTACATTCATAAATAAATTAAACATAGCAATGTTTGTAAGCAAGGCTTTTTATTTTTAAACCGGGAGCGGAAACATAAAGAGTCACAAATTAAACGAATAATGAAACTAGTTTAGTTATCGTACTAATTTTAGCCAAATCGATTAACAAATGCCAAAAGTAGTTTTCGATGTGTCAATTGACACCAAATGTGACCGTATGAACTATTCGATCCAATTGACCAGCAGTTAAGTTTTCGATAGATTTTAAGTTTACGTAAATTCTACGAGATTTCAGCAGACGAAAAGTATCGTTTTTTTTCGTATCGTAAGAAACATATATTTTCATAGCCTTTCAAATGTACGAGGAGAAAATTGCAGAACAAAAAAACACATTTACAATACGTGAACATTAAAAGCAACTTTAAACCAATGTTGGAGAGCCTTTCATTACCGCGTTAAAAACATCAACAATTGGATAACGTATAATTATTTCCAGCAAATAGTTTAGAGTGTGATCAAAATTATTACCTGTCATGGGTAATTGGTTCAAAGTGTAACCCCGATTATCGTAGGTATTGTTAGCTCTCTAATCCAGTTATATCTTCAATTAAATAGACATGGAAACGTATCTTGTCAACAGCAAACAAATGTAAACATTTTTTGTCATATAATAATTTCACATCCATCCATAGAATGATTTTTTTGTACGCTATCACTTAGGAACAAATCATAGCAACATGACTCTTAAATCTTAAATTTTAGGTCTTCCGATTCTGTGATTTTACGATCTAATTGTAATAAACGCTGTCGATTGTATTACTTAATTAATATGTAATGAATTTTATAGTTGGTTTATAGTGTCATTGTTAGTATTAATCTTCTCCATTTCTGCTGTAACGTCCTACTTACACGTTGCTATTTGGTTTGATTGACCTGCCTTAACAGCCACATCGGAATAGCCACACATTGCTAGGAGGGAACGGTCCATTCGAGAGTTGAAACCGATTGTACTCAGTCGGCAATGCAATAAACATGCAATAAAACTTATTAACATCTCACTAAACAGGCCTTGTATGTATTTGCTGATTGCTCCAACAATTCTCTATTTGCCACATTGAATTGATTCAGGCAATGAATTAATTGCAGTTTTAACTAATATCAACCGCACAGCGAAATCAATTGTAACCTTTTTTTCATTGTAACATTGCTAACATGTAACAGAAAATAACAACCTTCATTAAGTGTGGTCATCTTCAGTCAGGTTGCAATAATATATAGCAACCATATGCAATAATCTATAGCATAATTTATGCAACAATAATCTTGTTTTTCGCAATTTTCACGAATCGTTGAAATAGAACCAGTCGTTTATCTCGGTAACGGCACAGATCGCTGATCTAAAAAATCAGGACAGCTATCAAATCCCAACAAATCCGGTTCTTCCTAGCCAGAAGCTGTCTATGCTGGCTCATAAATAAGTCCAGTTACTCAAAAAACAGTAAAGCACGACCGCGTAGGTAGTTTGTACCATAGAAATCGTTTTAAGCTTCAGAAAGTCATTTAAACCGCTAATAAATTACTTTTGATCGAAAAATTATGAAATATTGACGATAGTAATAAGTTCATTTTACTATTTTGTCAAATTTTCTTTTAAAACTCTTATCTGCATATCGTTAACCTGCATATCGGATGTAAACAAAAATTTGTTGGATATTGTTCATTCATCATACGAATAATGGTTTGAGAGTCATGATAACAATAGAAACATATTTTAACGATGTTTACCTTCAGTTTTTTTTTGAAGATTTTATATAGAGGTGCTAATTTTTCTAAATATTGCGTGTTAGGTAATTATAAATTCTTCTGAATTTTAAACAACAAAATGAAGATTTATACACTTCGACGTCCATGCCTCCAATTTTTACCCATTATGTTCCCTTCTATTGTTTACTTTTGTTTTTGTAAGGTATTAATACACATAAGGGTTACTGACCAAATTCATGGACATTGTGGAATACCCCACAGCACCGTTTATTTATTTTTAAATAAATAATTCCGCTAAATAATAATTTCATATGTGAAATCTTTTATCATAGATTAATTATAGTCAATTGTGCCAAAAATGAACGTGGGGTGGTGCGAATACTTAAAAAAAAACAAGACGCACAATTATCATACTACCTCTAATACGCGATCATCCGTTGAACGCTTTCATTAACATTCGGTGTCGATTTCTCTCCCGACAGGACGGTACGTACCAGCAGAAACTAGTCGCACCCAGCACTGCAACCGGCCAGAAGCGTATATTGCAGGATTTGTTGGACGATTTCTCAACACCTGTCCGAAAAGCAGGTAAGCTAGAGCCCACACGAGCAGGGTTGCATGCCGTGCTCTTTTCAGACATTGATTCTACGCATCCTTCCCGCTGTCATTGCACGCACTTTTGCGATGTACCCCGGGCTGAGCAGGAATACCAGTGCTTGCCCAAACAATGCGCTCAGTATTATCCTTCCTATTTTACTTGCCTTTCGGTGTTGTCCCTAGCGCGCCAGGGTCGAAGGGACGGTGTATTGTAAAAATTATCGCCCTTTTTCTCTACAACAACGGGTGAGCCGGGGGCGCTATTGTGTCTAGATCAGCAAAGATCGCAGGGCAAATGAATGGATATGCTGGCAGCAAATACGTGATGGTGCGTATATTAGAAGATGCCGGCCAATCGGTGGCAGGTAGAGAAAAGGTACTAGAGCATCCTTTTGCCATAGCGTTCGTACGTACCGAGTTCCAGTGGCCCTGTTACTGTTGGGCTCAGCTAGTGCCGTGCCATTGCGCCAAGGCTATTGCTGACCCTTGGAAATTGATGCGAGACAGCACGGAGACAGGCACTGTGGACTGGCCGGGTTCGACAGCTGGTGCGAGATTGTAAAGCGATGCAATCGGATAGCCAATTTTCTCACACTTGTCACACATTCCCACACAAGCACAGGTGACAGACCGTTGGTGTTAAAAGCATCCGCGCGGAACTGGACGGAAGCAACGTTGCCGGTACGGCGACAACAATCACACCGAGCGGTCCGATTCCGATCGGCGAAATTGATATTTTGTTTACGAATTTCTATCAGCCTGTCCGGAATGCTAAATGGTGTTCAATTTTTCCCTCCATTCCCTCCAATCGATCAGAGAGCGCACACGGCTGCGACATCCGCGGCAGTCGTCCGTCTTGACTGCGTGTAGCGACTCATTAATATTGCTAACGAGCGACGATTATTTCGGTGTTATGTATTTACGCGCTCTTCTTCCTTTGGATTGCGCGTTTGGACAGCTGGGTAGCTCGCGTTCGGGAACCACGGCGGACGAATCAAAGCCAGGCGGTCTGATTTGTTGGTTCGCGTCCGTTCGTGGTGTATGCAAATTGCCCTGCGGCCACCGAAATTTCGCGATTGGTTCGTGGTCGGGGCCGTCCATAATCCCAGATCACCACACCGGGGTTAGGTTCGAACCCTCGCCACCGAGCTTATAGATACGAATGGATGTATTTTATGGCCAATTAGGACGGTACGATCACATCCGTTTCAATGCGACGGGAAACATATCCACCATGCGCACTGTCTGAGAAGCGGAAACTATTTAGTAGTTAATTGATAGTCCTGGCATGTTTTAAAATGTTACAAAATGATGAAAATTAAAAATGTTGAAATTGTGTCTAAGTTAAATATTTTTGTTTTCATTACCGTCCAAGAGATGGCGCCACGTGCAGAAGATTGCAGTTTTCTTACGCATCAGATGTGATTGTTATAGAATTCTTCAAGCTATTTATTAATATTTTTCTACACCGCGCTTACCTAACAGTTCTACAGTCCGTAACGTAACTTAACAATTACCGGTTTAATGAGAATAAAACTAAAACTTAAGAAAATAGATGAAAATGATGTTCCACAACAAAGTAGGTAGTCAATAATGAAATGTGTTTTTCTATGTTTTTCACATTTTTTTCAAATACTATTACATTTATTTTCGAATTTTTCAAACATAACTTACGACGTAACATAACTTTACGACCACTTACGAAAACGCGTTTTTTTCGATACAAATCATCGTTTTAAATTTTATTACAGGCTGTTTCATGCGACCTTGATGCTTAGGCATCTCAGACATGTTTTGCTGTTAATATTGCTTGTCACAATGCCACAATAACATAATCTTTCAAACTATGTATAGTCCTTGTTCATTCAACACCCGTAAGAAGTACATTAAAATAATGAACTTATACAGAAATTGGCTTATATGCGGTGTAAAAGCCCATTCTGTAAGCAGTCGATCAATGACAGAACATTGATGCACTTTAGAAAATCATTTCTATCTCTCTTTCACTCTCTCTCCCTCCAAATTTTCGTATGGATTTATACATCGATTTCACTCATTCAACAGTGCCTCGAGCCTCCAGTTACCCAAAGTATCCTACTATTTAAAAGATGTACATATATTTATATTATCTTTTTTGGAAACACATTTGTTTGTAAGGGAACTGGGTGAACTATGGAAACTCTTCCCTGTACCTATTTGTATCACTCTCTCTAAATAAGTTGGAAAAGAGTTGATCCAAAGTTTCGATACAAAATTGTACACCAGGTACAATGTTTTGCGTATATGCAGCATTCTGCCTCGAATTTTGCCTTCTTATCTTAAGATTTTTATAATTGATAGTCTATTATAGTAATTAAATAGATTATTTGTTTGTGTTCCCTATCTGCAGTTTGATCGACATTAAATGTTTCTAATTGTGTTCTACATGATACTAAATGAGTTTCCAGATCGTCTGTTTACCTTTTGTGTCAACCTGCGTTGACGAACCTTTGATTGCAAAAAGCATACCGATTCGTGTGTCATCCGCACCGATGGCTGTCTAATGACTGATCGCACTGGATAGCACGATGACAATGGCTTCAAATCATCGCACTGCTGCAGGTTTCGCTGATTGATCACATGATTCACCTGTTCCGATCCGATCTATAAACAGATCGTACCGATAAGCAATGGAAGCAAACACGAGAAATAATTGATCATGGCCAATCGAACCCACTTCATTACCATTCTACCGCGAAGCATTTAAGAACAGCACCGGTCGTTTTTTCGGGTTCGGGCGATTTGATTGGCTTTCGTGAAGCGTCCTACCCCCGCGCGCATCGGGTTCGCCCAGGTGGCCGTGTCTAGCACACGTACCGGCACGCCGCCACGATTTCAATTGAAAAGAGTACCGCATTCGCCAGTACGCTCACGTACGATCAATTAGCAAAAATTTGTCCACGGATATGTTTGCCCTCCGCTGTCCCAAGCGCAAGAGTGACTCTAGCATCATCAGCTGTCATGTGTCAGGTGCGGTTTCCTCACACCACGCCAGGACGATGATGTTGGTGGCCGGTTTGGCATAGCGGCGAGTCGCGTGTGCCGCGTATGCGCTCCGTACGTCTTCGTCCTCGTCCTCGGTTTGATTCGATTGCTTGAGGGGGGATTGAATCCACACCCAGTGGGGTTCGCATATATGTGTGTGTGTGGATTTGTTTACCATCTACCGATTGCACGAATGGGATGGGATCAGTTCATCGATTCGTCAGCTTTCGCTGCCAAGAGGGGGTAGGTTTGGGTGTTGCAAAACCAAACCCAACCCCATCCGGGTAAGGCACAACCCTCCGCTGTGAAGGAAGGGGAAATTTTTGGCACTTTTTTCTTCCGCCACTGTCTGCTCGGCGGCACGTTTTGTTGGAGGTGGTTGTTTGTTTGCTGATTGCTTAAGGTCTATGCGTAGATGTCCACAGTGGGACACGATCGGCGTGATGTACGATCCACGACGATTGGGGTCCGCACCAAACCCTTGCAGGCAGTCAGGCTGCACAATGCCTAGCGAAAACCGTGTGTCATCTATCAATTAGTCGCCCGTCTCACGCGTATATTTTACGATTTGTCGATGGATGGATTGCTCGAAGTTTAGCTACCGTTTGTCTATCGGAGCTGATTTATGAGAATAAACAGCCCGTCCGTGTGACAATTGATATCGCTGCATTCCACGCGTGGGCACCGTTGGGAAAGGCTGCTGCACCTTCCGCCGGCACTGGGTGTACGGACGCTAGCAGAGCACTACCAGCCTACCAGAAGGCATTCCAACCGATGACAGTCGTTCTGCCGGCCGTCGTCGGTAGGGCTGCCCACCCCGAGTGCGCAACCCGGCCAAGAGGAAGATGGATGGGCTCGGAATAGGTGTTTGCTCGAGTTGTGTGAATTCAATTAATACAAACAATTCGGTGGCATTTTTTCGGTAAGCAAACAAGCGCATAAATTTCAAACTTTTGCTGGCAGATCCGTCTTCTACCCAGCCCGGCTGCTCCCATGGTACGGTTCAATCGGGTTCTTGGTACATTCCGAGCATTCCACAAGACATGCCGATGGTGGTAACGCTGTTGTTTGTGAGAATAACTATAAAAATAGCGAACCATTCCGCGATTGCGAGTGTATTGAAATTGTTTTCCATTTTTATTCTGCACATATGGGTCAAATTATTACCGGATGATGCCAATTCTAATTCTGCTCAGTGTTGAGAGAGACAATAAGAATATGAGTAGAGTATTTCGGGATGATGTACCCTTTTTGTCGACAAACTATGTAGGAACATACACAGTTTAGGAAAATTAAACCCTCTCTAGTGAAACAAATATTCAAATAATCAAATTGGTTCTTGAAAGGACCAATTCTAAATCCAAAACTCAAAAAGTCCCTACGAAATTGTCAAATTTCTTCAAAATTTAGTTGGTTTGAGTAGTTACCCGTACAAAGTGGAACCTTTCAATCGTGGCTGTGGTTATAATCGTGTGTATTTTGAATAAGCACTATTTGACCCGGTTGGTTCGAAACAAAGGTGATAGGAAAACAATATTTCGAATTTGCACATTGTGTTGAACTCTCTCGCCTGACGTATTCCTGTACTATCCAATCCGTTTAAGGGTTCTTTACGGTTGGGCGAGATACTACACGATATTTTGGTCTTTGCCGCGCGCATCTCAAACAGCTTCCTTTAAACTCAAATGCGATTTTTTTATATTGAGTAGTGAACAGATTCCATTCCGCTGGAGGAGATTCCGTTCGCAATTTCACAATTAACAGCTATACAAACATTGCTATGTTTATTTCCATTGCCCAACATTAAAGGATCATTTAGTGATCAAGTGAATGCGGAAGCGAAGTTTAAGCATTCACGAATATTTGTAAAACCCTGATCGAAAGATGCAGGGTATACAAATAAAGAGGTAAACTTTAATTTCTCAGGAGATTGAATGCAAATTTGGTTGAAATAATTGAATTTAATATATTTTCCTTTAATTCAGAGTTTAATTTCACAGTGGAATTGACTGACGAGCTTTAAGTGATCGGAAAGAGTTTTAAAGGTGTACAATAATGAAATTGGTATAGTTTTTATTTTAATTAAAAAAAATCTATCAATTCAAAAATCAAATCTATCATTTAAGTATCCTTTAAAACACCAAAACGATCGCGAACATTTTTGCTACCATATTCTACTACTATTGTAACATAGTCATGGTATATGGTACATCGGTATCTTAATCTTCAATTCGATAATTGCATTGCAATTCGGATCGTTAAAAAATGCTGCTCATCTGTGCCAGGTGATGTACAGCTCGCTATTGCTTTTATTGCCCATGTGGAGTGTGATCCCTCGGACACCATCTGTGGTTCAGCACTTGTTTGCCGTTGACACCTTGACGATTGTTATTTCTCCATGCTCAATCATCGAACCTGCCGATGCGTTTGTGACCTGTTTGAGTACGGTATGCAAAGAGGCACAGGTACGGTAAATATAGCTAAAAGAGAGAAAGAGAGAGAACGAGCACCGTAGAGAGAGAGTGAAAGAGATTGAATTGTACCATCGGCCGCATCAAGAACGCCGGTAAACTAATTCAATATGGCTCTTCGTGCGCTTTCTTGGAGGTGTTGGAGGTTAAATATTGTCTTAACCGTTTACTGTTTTCTTAGGAGCAGGTAACGCATGGGAAAAGGACGACTCTAGCCGATGAAAGCATCCTAATTCCTTACCGATCCTGACGTCGGCGAGTCCTGGGAGCGCAAAAGACGCCTTGCAGCTACACAAACAGCGTGGCCCTGCAAAGTTTGCGGTAAAACAAAAGCTTGCCGGCGCGCAGGGCAGCAGCTTGGAAGCCTAATGAGAAGAAGGAATGGATGGAAGCAAATCATGATGAATCTGCTTTGCTTTTACCTTCGTCTCGCAGCCCGCATCCCAGTATAAACGGTTAAGATCCCCCCTCCGTGAAGGATCATCTTCGGTTTGCGCTGGGTGGGTACCTGTGCCGCTCCGAAAGGACTGCTGTTTATTCAGAGAGGTGTGAATATTTTATTACCATCGTAAATGTATAAATAAGGCACAAGCAATACGATGCACCGACTGCCCAAAAGGAACCGGCAGGCGCTCATCCTTCGCGAATCGTTTCATGTTGTCGGTCCTTCTCGAGCGCCTGCATACGGAGAGCGCATCTCAAGAGGAGCGCAGCCGGTTCCCATTCCGTTCGCTCTGCCTGCGTCCGGTTCAAACTGGCCCCCGGCGCGGTAAACGAAAGCGAGAGGTAATTTAAGCCAAGTGGTGATTTTATTGCTCGCTGCAATACACATGCAAGTGACCGACGGCGCAGAACGGGCGAACGTTTTTTGGCGCAGAAGGTTAAAAGGAACTTGCAGCATCCACCCAGCCAGAGAAGAATGTACCGTCAGGGGGAAGCTGGTCGAGCATCGAAATAGTTCCATCCGTAGCCACCTTCACAGGTTGGGCATTGTCATGCATCCTTGGGGTACCATTTCCAACATCTCGGCGTCTAAGACTCGTTCCTCAACCTGCCCACCAACGCACGGGACTCGTATGGTTCCTTTCATAAACCGAGCAGAACCTGTGGATGAGTCGCATAAAAAATGCAAATCGTCTTTGGGCGAGCTTCGACGCAAAGTGCTTCATCTCGGAGTTAGGATGCGCACATTACGGCGTCTGCGCAGAGCCAGAGGAAGCTGCGTACGATCGTACCTGCCATTCATGAGCGGCTCTCCCACGGTTTTCAACGAACAATACCGACCCAGGGGTGGCCATCGGTGGGCTGGTGTTTGAGAGAAATTTCCTTGAGCCAGCCAAATTTGCATAAATTATTATTATTATTTCAATGCGCATTTGTATGTGTGTGTGAGTGTGTGTGTGTGTGTGCGTGTGTGCGTATGGTGCATTCTTCTTTCGGCGTTGCCTTTGTACAAAATCAATGCTCACGAGGAGTGTCTGACGCATCTTCAAAATGCAACAGCGTGGGGGTTATCATGTGGACGTTCACCTGACCTAACGCTTTCTCTTTATGCGTGTGCCTTTAATGCCGGCTATATAGTGAAGAGAATATTCTTAAAATCTACCATCTGCACGCATTGAGGCACTCTAATTCACGCGAAGAAAGGATTTGAAATAGGCGGAGTAAGATTATATAGAACTTTGTGAAGCGTCTTCAGCTTTGAAACTTTTCTTTTGACAAATAGTCTTTTTCTTTCGTTATCTTTTTAACATGTTGTGTCTTAAGCACTTATTATAAACGAAATAACAAGTTTCTTACGACCCTTCAACGTATCAATTGTTGCGTTAATCTACACAGCTGAGTTGAGCCACAGTTTAAACTGTTTTGCACTGAACCAAATGGAATTCTAATTAAACTTGACACTATGCTTTACACAAGCGTGCACAAATCGGTCTAAATCTTGACAATGGCTTCCGGTCTCCAAGATTTTGTGATTTAACCCCGAGTGGGAATCCTTTTGGCGTTTGATGGCTTGAAAGTGATTATATTTTTCCAAGTTGAGTCAAATGACTTATCTTCGCAATAATATTCACTTCTTCATTGCTAACCTCTCAATCAGTATGCTAACACTGACTAACATTACAGGAAAACAAACCTAATACGCATGCTTTCAAAAGTATATTGTTCACAAAAACCTCCTCGTATTACCTGTGTAATGTACGAAGAGTGTAGCATTCCCGAATCATCGCGTGACTCTCTTCTGCGTACATGCATGCATCGTCAACACATGACTGATTTCGATATCTGCTAATGATGCTGTTACCCCGTTCGTTAGCGATAACGTCAATCGTCACACGCGAACTTATCAATCAAAAAGAAAGAGATTATCGCATTGACTTTTAATTGAAGCCCGTCATCACATGCAGCAGGCGTAATATGATGCGTAACTAGCACGCAAGATTCATTGTTCGCTAGCAAACACTCGCTTTATTTATTTTTATTTTGCGCCGGCATTTTTTTTATTTGATTGTCGTAAAGCAAAACATGTACAGGTCGTTTGAGTCGAGCATAGTTAGCAGTAGTGAAACAAGAGTGTTTTTCGTTCGAACACATTCTTTACACGAGTTTTCTACCGTGACTCTCGTTCGGCCAATGTTTGATTTTTTTTGCATAACAAAAAGAGAACCATACATTTCTGACTTTACTTAGTCTGTGATGTTTATGGTTGATGTATTGATGTTTTACTGTTTTTGCATGGCATTGAAAGCATTCTTGTATTTTTTATCATTACTGTTATAATTAGCTGTCGATATTCATGAGCTCCTCATAACTCCTCCTTACGTATGGTAAAGGAAGTAAAAAAGTATGGTTCGATCGGGTAGATAGGAACTTTTCATTTTCATTTGTGTTATAGGAAAGTTATATAGAGCTCCTTCTTGATTGTGACCATCCTGTTGAGCTCTTCCTAGTAATGGAGGCAGTTCTAACTCTCGGCTTTAGCAAATTTCTAAGAGCTAATGCTTTCCTAAGATTTGCTTTCAAATAAGTTGTGTACCACAAACGGCAAGCACAAAACTGTGGAGCTACATGGCTCTAGCGAAGTCAATCATACGAACACTTGTCGTCTTACAAATCTGATTGTTTTTCGCCACTGGCACACTTTGTCTCAAGTCATCTTTGTGAAACATGTTGTATGTGGGTTTGAACATAATTGTTGGAAAATATGTGTGTGTTTTATGTTACTAGACATTCACATGTAAATACATGTTTTATACATACTGAACTATACTGAAAATTCCAATTTAAGTGTTGTTATTCGCTACCACGTAGTGTTACAAAGTTCGTCTTGACTTTTGCTAAACAATTTGTGACAAATTGGCGTCCGAAAAATGCTTGAGCAGCCGTCAAACATGTCGTTGTCGCTTGTCGTATGCGTCTTTTGCTAGAGCAGTCCTCAACGGGCACCATTTGTCATCACCATTGATGATTCATTTTCAAAACCGGTGATCGTTAGTAGTTTTTTTGTTGTTGTTGCAGCGATAAACTGCGATAAACAGCAGTTGTCGAAAGTGATCCTAATTTATCTACGGGATTTTCCATTTCCCATGCCAAGAAAGTCGACTCAAACGCAATCAACTTCAATACTAATAACAAAAAACATCCCTCCGTCCTATATTTTTATCGTCTAACTCGATTTAAACAAGTCGTTGAACAATCTCTCGAGGCTGAAGTGGTTTTCCCACACATTTTTAATTCGGCGTTCTAGATGGCCACATTTCACAGCATGACACATATTTTGTTTGTGTGACGATCGACTTATGCGCATAGTTTAGTTTTTTTGCCTTGTTCTAATGGTTTTCCAAAAATAGATGCAGTACTCAAATAAATGTTATTTGCATGCTCACCATTCGTGCTCACATTTTGCACACAACCATTCGTTTTCTCACGCTACTCTCCGCACCCATCCCATTTATCAAACTGATTTCGTTACATCACATTGGCAAACATTGACATTGGAATGCAGCCGCAAACGACGGCTCGCCCACGGCAGGCTTTTACTGTGCAACGGTGCACTTATCATTTTCTTTTTTTTCATTCGCAAAACATTCGCTCCACCGAACGCGTCACATCGATCTCGTCCGGTGATAAGCGATCGGGTTGAATATGCGGCCGGTTCTGGCTTGAGAGTGAAATGACTTCGGGGCGCGCGTGACGGTCAGCCTGGAGACGTGCACAATACAACCGCTGTTAGCTTATCACCTGGCTGACTGCACTTTGGAGCCTCTGATGGTCACTGTTGTTGTTTTCTTTTCTGTTTTCCATTCTAATTTGTTGTTACTGCCGGGCAAACTTATCGCCATTCGGCGTTATCACAAATTAACGAACCAAACGACAACAAAAAAAAAACAAGGAAACTTCCGAGGCGCCATTAGCAGGGGGAGAGCTGCCTTATCGCTGATTTTATGGACCGATTCCGTCATCGTCTTTTAGCGGCGGGAGGAACGAGTTTCTGGCTTTGCGAACGATTTGTCAGTAAGAAGATGGGTAGGATTGGGGCTTGTTTTGTAGAGTATCTTGCGTTTTTTTTTTCGTCGTCGGACTCAAACGCTCCGAATATCGCCTACGGGTGCGGTGCGGTCCGTATCGCAAGCGAGCCAAAGCGAACCGAACCGAACCGGTGGCCAACATTTCGATGGGCTGACATCACGAGCACGAAATAAAACAATGACCTAATCGGTCATCAGCGCAAAACGGCCGCGCCGCGCAACCCTTGCTGCTGCGACAAGTGCGCAGAGGTGTGTGCTCTCGGAAGAGATTAGCCATCGTGTCGCCCCCGGCAAAGGACGGCGACCAATGAAACGAACATACAGCAAACAGTACACCCGGCCGATTGGATTGCGTGCGATCCAACACGTCGTCCGTCCGAGCCCTGCCGCTGCCGCTGGGCTCGGTACACGTTTTGGCGCGTGGCTTCGTGAAAGCGAACAAAGTGGCGCAAAATGTTGGTGACGGTGATGAAAATAAACCATGGCGCTCGATCGTCAATCATCACCGGGCACTTAGCAATCGAAACGCTGCAGAGCGATCGAAATTTGATCTAAAGTCGACGATGGTTTTACATGCTTTTTTTTCTCTCTCTCTCTCTCTCTCTCTCTCACACACACTCTCGTTTCTCCCGCTGGCGAAAGCTTGCGCTTTGCAAACCCCGTCCCGAACGGGTTCTCTTCTGAGCGAGCATTAAATGTCGTTTTTTTTCTAGCCGCTTCGCGCGTTTGTCACCTCGCATACCTCGGATGGTAGGCTCGGTGATACGGTGCGAACGATCGAAAGAGAAAGCTTTATCTATCGTGCTTCTCGAGATTTTGTTCGCTTTGTTCTTTGCCGCCTATGACGTACGTAAATAAAACGCTAACGCCAACCAAACAAAACTGAAGCAGGTCAGTGGATACCGTCACTTACGGAAAAAAGCAACAAATAGGTTTTAGTCGTTAGTGTTTTTTTTCATATCGTTCTTCATTTGAAAACTCTTATAAGTGATTTTGGTATGTCTCTAATGTGTATCCAAGTAAATTCTATGTAAGCTTCTATTTTTTTTATATAATTTTATATACCTATCGTTTTGATTGTTTTTGTATTGTTCAATACAATTTTTTTGTTACCCAGTTGTTTCTTATTTTCATTGGGCAATTGTGGCCAACACATTTGTTTGGTTGAAGTATTTTTTATTACATTTACGCTTTATGACTATTGTTAATGATTGCTCAACAGCCTCATTCCGGTTGTCAGTATGCAACTACAAGCAAAATGTATAAAATAGGGTTTTGAGTTTATTTTTCATTTATTATTTTTTAACATAATATTTTTTTATTTTTTATACGAAACATACAAATCTGATCACAACAATTTGCTGAACAGATTGCTTGTTGCAGAGTTCTCCACGCTAGAGTTTTATTTAGAGAATAGTAGTTACAGGATGCCGATGAACGATGCATTTTACTAAGGAGCTGTCCAATCATGTGCAAGAGTTAGCATGTACTGGAGAGAAAACAAACCATGGCTACCGATGTAGCGCCATACCTTTCACCCGTTCACGGTTGGCATTATCTATGGGAGTCAGTATTAATTATGGGTGTAGTTGAAGAAAAGTAGACTAACTGCTGGGTCACTATCCTCAAACAGGAATATGTCGAGGAAACAGGCCGATTTTTGGAAGATTACCAACACGTACGACATGCTGCTCCAAGCAGCTCAAGTGGCAGACGAAATACTCCTGAATCGTACTATAGGAACGATCGTATTGTCCGAGAGACGTCAATTTTTGTCCGGAATCGATTCCGGGCGACTCCGGTTTTCCGGAATCGGTTCCGGAGCGTAGGATCGGAATCGATTCCGGAGCTAGGTTTGGAATCGGAGCATTAAATTCGATTCTAGTCCCATTCTAGAAGAACTACGTTCAGCACCATAGTATTGCACACCAAAATGTGAGAAATTAATATCCATGTGTGTTAGATAGCTATATTAATTCATTTAATATTTAATATAAAAATTTAGAAAACTAAGGTTGAAACAACAAAACATCGAAAAAACAAAAAAAATATTTCTCTAATATTAGCCTATGGTAATGGTGAATATTTTTATAAATTTATTGTTTCAAATGGTCTGATTTTACATTTATCACTGGGGCTATCCAACTTTCTCCCTTTTGTTTAGTAGAATGAGTTGATTCATAAGCAATATTCCATCGATAGCATAATTGGAGTCGGTTACTGTTTTCCTCTAGCCGCAGTGCGGTAAAGAGTGTACTTTTGAGGTAAATTTATTTTCGGTTTTATCTTTTTTTCCCTCAACTACGTGTCATGGTGGCCACAAGAAGGCGCAGCTGAACCGCATCTCTTTTAAACTTGGCAACCGATAGCAGCGACTGTGTACGCGTATTTTTTTCATTCCTCTTGCTTTGACGAGCATTGCCTCATGCCGAAAGCATCTGCCACGGGTTGATTTTGTTGTTGTCGCTTTGCTTATTTTAATTAGAGAACCGAATAGTTTTAACTGGGGAGGTGATGCGGTGGGAGGAGGGCGCTAAATAGGCCACTAAGTGCAGATCCGGTCGATCCGATGGTGTGTTGTGGGGTGGCAGCTAATGTTGCTCCGATCGTACCGATTTGCCGGCCAAATAAATGAACGCAAGTGTTCGTCATCACGATAAAGGACGCCGCAGCGTACATCATTTGAAGGAGGGATGGCTACTACAAGGCGATAAGGAATTATTTGTAGTAATGAATAGTTTTCTAAATTGTTTCAATCTTGTATCTGTCATATATGTTATATTTGTATTTATGAAATAGATATTCATTTGGATCTAATTACAGCTTATAGGCATCATTAGATGCAAATAGTGTTGTATCCGATAGGAAGCTCATGTAATGTACACAATATTTTCATTTTAGTGATCTAAACCACACATATCAGCTGATCTAGCACCTCCCATTGCCTAACGGTTGCATCACTCAGCTGCACATGCTACCAACCCGCAGGATATCGGACTAAAGGAGGCTCGCGAAGCAGAACCCCACGTTGTAAAGTGCGCGTTGAGAATGTTCGCCGTATTTTGGCAAACGTAATTGCACTCGAAAACGGAATCCGTCCGCACATCACCGCTCGTCCGTGCGACATCTTGATGTGCTTTTTTCTTCTGTATTTTTTTCTTCTTATTTTTATTTTGCTTTTGCTCACTCGCTACCGTGCTGCGCTTCTTGTTGTGGCAGTGAAACGGTGACTCAATCGCGCTCAAAATATCCTTCGAGTGCGCGCTGCAAACGCGAAGTGCCGTGCGGGAAGGCGACCGAACGAGGGAGGGAGGACACACCCACCTAGCCCAGCGTCTTCTAGAAAAAAGGGCACTGCTGTGGTTGTGTTTGGCACATTACAGACAAATTGAGGCCTGCAAAAATTCCTCGCAACGTCTTCGGGTAAGGCGTCAGGGAAAGAATCCGGGCGGGCGGGGTCTGGGCGGGCCCGAGGGTAGCCGGCATCGAAAATAGATCATCCCAACCGACAACAACCCACCGTCGCAAGCGACACCGGTCAACGATTTGACGTACATCAAACGAACGTGTACGGGGTGGATTACGTCCCATCGCGCATCACTTGACCTCCTTCGGCCTCGTCTCGTTCGTGAGCAAAGGGAAAGGAAGCGCGACCCAAGTACGCTGGGAGCTGCGAAAATCGATCACGAGCTAGGGAAGCGGCGGTGTTTGCCCGTTATAAAACTCACCGCACGGGACGTGCCTCCGTTCGCGTTCGTCCTACGATCGTCCTTACCATGTCCGGTGTGATTGGCTCCTTTCGATGGTCAACCGGACTGGACGGTGGTGTGTTTGGCGCATATCAGCCGGGTTTCATGCCATCCACCGGCCAAACCGGTCGCCGTCGGTGGTAGACAATGTGTCTTCATGTCTTCGCTGTGTGGGAGAGCCGCTGTTCTCCCTCGGAAACCGGTGGGAAGTTTCGCATTTATTTTTAAACGCACTGAACGGTCGTTGTCGGTCATTTTTGTTCAGCGGGCTGTTGCGCTTACCTGGCTGGCGGTGAAGTGGGTTGACGTGATTTTCCGAGTAATATGCCGGCCCGTTGGTCATTGGTCTTGAAATGACGTACGCTGTCGAAGCGTGACAAACACTTACCGCCCGCAGTAGACGCATCGGAGCAGGGTTCCGGATTGTCTGGGTTGCCGAGCCGTGCGACTTGTTGGTCCAGCTTGGGTCGCGGTGGGTGGGTTCGGGACGCCGAGGAAAGTGGGCGATAAGTTCGGTTATGAATGACACGAACAGATCTTTTTTCTTTTTGCGAACAGTTTGTTAATGAGTATATTTGGGAGGAATTTTCCTACCATATACATGCGATGTTTCTTTTCTTTCCGTTTGATTCGTTTTCTTTCTCTAGGTTGCAGATGGGAAAAGAATCGTTTGTGAATGAAACGAATGGAAATGCATTTATGGTGATTTATTATTTTTTGCATTATGATTGTTGTTCAGTTACATCCATCGTAATATTATCCTTACTATTGTGGTCAGACATGAAGTATCTCTGGTTTCAAAGATCGACACAAAGAAGCTTATATTAAAATGAGATAAAGTTCGCCCGTTGCCGTTGATGTTATGGGGAGGGATTTTCTTTCAGACAATTGCGCTCACCGGTATGTATCTTATCGTCGTATCGGTAATCCATGCCGATAAGATATGTTAGAAAGTTCGAGTAATTTGAGTTTAGCGGCTATGGAGCTGTCAGTATGTGTCAGTAAAGGAAATTGGAAAATTGATATTGTTAATTTTAGTGAGGTATTATACTTAAAATGAAAGACGTTTATTGCTTGAAGTATAGTGAAATAGAGTTTATAGAAACAACATTTTACATAATATTCTCATTAAATGTCCTAAAGATACCAGGCTCGCATCAGACTAATAAAATAACTCAAAGTTTTTTGTGAATGTTAGCTTTCGTTATAATAACTTTATTATGTTTTATTTGGAAGATTTTGGCTCTAGTGCTTCTTTTGATAAATCTATTTTTTTAGATTTTCTCCTTCAAGAACAATCTCAAAATGACAACAAACAATGTTGTCGAATGTTCTCTCAATATCCTGCTAACCTGAGGTAGGTTTTACTAACAAAAAACATGATCAATGTCAAGTTTGGTTGAGTAGCATTACCACATACCGTTCACGCAACGAATTCCGATCTAAACGATCATCCGGAAAAAACCCAAAAATCCGGCGTACCGCAAATCGAAAATTCCTCTCCACTCTGACCGGATGGTGAATGGAATTTTTCAATTTCAGCCCGCCGGATCAACCCACGTTTGGCAAAGAGCCGCAAAAGAGCCTTCTAATGAATTATAAGACGATAGTAAAAAGTAAGACAGCAAAAAACAGCATCGAAGTAGCGTTCCTGTGATGGTGGTGGTGGTGGTGATACCCAACAGCAGCATACGTGTGATGGGTCGGTAGAGAGCTAAAAATAATATGCGCCAGTTCCGAAGGCAGAGTCCCGCTAAAACCGTACGAGCGCCTAAAAACTAGAGCCGCGATTGACAGGATCGCAGCGAGACCGGGGGAATCAGGTTCAAGAATGATCCGCGGAATTAAATCAGCTCGCGTGGAGCCGGCCGGGGTGTGGTTTTCCTGGAAGCGATGGGCCCCGAGAAAGATCCGAGATGGAAATGGAAGATTATGTTGAATGATTTTCATTGTCCGTCAGACGGCGGCGTTAGTGTGTGTGTGTGTGTGTGTGTGTGTGGATGCTGCGATCGTGCGCCATCGTAGCGAAATCAAGTGGTGAGTCGGTCGTCGTTCTCCATCCCGTTTAGGTGCGAAATAAGCCATGAGTGAGCAGAGGGCAACGAGAGAAGCGACAAAAAAAAAACGACACGTAGGGCTACTTATCGAGCCAATCTTGAAAACTTGTTGTCTTTTTTGTTGTGCGGTTGTGGTTGTGCTTTCTTAAATTGCTTTCGGGTGCTTCGGGCGCAGAGCAGCTACAAAAAAAAAAGCATCGGGGAAGAAAGGGAGACGATATTGCTGGCAGGATAGTGTGGCGTCATCCAACGAACGGAACCATGGAAGTTTGTTCAAAATTAACACGACGCTTAACACCATCCCAAAACATGCGCGGCAACTCGGCTGAGAAGGAGAGGCAAGGGACAAAAAATATCCTGGGCTCCTCGACGTCTCGTTATTCGTTCGCTATCTTTCCATCGGTTGGTCCGTTCTTTGGAATGTGTCTCCCCTTGCCTAGCACCTAGCCCACTCTCGCACCAACGTGGTAAACTCATTTTAAAGCAATTTTCGAACGTTGCTTCCCGCGTTCGGAATCGCTGCGGAGTTGTTTTTGGAGCTCCAAGAGGCAGAACACCGTGGCCGGTTTATTAATTTTCTAATCGCTCTTTGACGAGCCTCGGCCAGCTTCCCTCTCCTTAACCTATGGCCCGCCTCGTAACGTCAGAATGGTGGGTTGGCTGCCGCCGGTTTGCGCGCCTTCGAAGATTCTGGCGGGCTAGAAACGGGGACCGGTTTTGGGCGACACAGACAGCACGTGGTGTAGCGTTCCACATACGATCCGAGGCCCGGCATGGCTCGGGCATCTCCCGAAACGCCCCGACAGTCTTGTGAGAAGAGATTTGAGAAGAATGATACGCACCGCTTGACTCGTTTTAGGCCGCTTGAAGCGACGCCATCCCCCTCCCGACATCGACGGAATGTTTGTTAACCCGTGTTTCAAAGCCGAGGCAACGCCAACGCCGCTTGGCACCCAAAAAGGACCCACGATCAGATCACGGACGAACACGGCTGTAGCCCGCGAGTGCTGGGACCATGGGGAGAAACTATTTAATATACCAAATAACGCATTTAGAACTTCCAGGAATGCTGTGCCCCTTCGGAGCAGAGACACAGAGATGAGAACACTGGTGCATGTGTTCCGGAGGTTGAAGTTGATACTTTCCGCCGAAACCATAATCTCTAGCGAATTAAGGGACGGTGGTGTGTTGTTGTGGCTGTCGATTTACCCTAAACATAGAGGGACTGAGTGCGCAAACATTGTTGGCTGTTTTCTGCGCCGTTTTCATTTCTTAAGCTGAACCGGAAACGGAAACATTGTTTTGTGCGGTTTTACATGAATATAATTTGAAAACTGCTGTGAGCAAGAATTTTGCATTTTTGCTTTTTGGAAAAAAGCTCTTTATGCAGGTTGTTGAACTAGATTAAGTGGATCAGTTTTCGAACAATGAGGATGCAAACACTATTTTTGTTCCAGTTTTCAACTGGAGTGTTCCAGTTATCGTATGTCTGTGTACCAGTCTTTCAGCAACGGTAATAAGGTGGCTTAATAGTGTGAAAAATTTGCATAACATGAGTAGAAACATATTTCCATAATTAGTTTGCAGTCAAAAATGAATTAAAGTGGGTATTTCTTTAATTTAATGCCGTTATGTCGATCATCTCCGCAGTACGGTGTTTGGCGATCAAAATGTCATTTGCATATAAGATTAGCAGTGTACCAGTGTTCTGCATCCTTCAAAATTCAAAAACAGTTATTATATGAGGAAATAAAAATCGATAAAACGTTATTTGAATATTTCGGAAGATATCGATGTGTTTTCGACAACATGTGGAGCATAGGTAGAAATCATTCTTATATTTGCAAAAAATACGGTATAAAACTTCTTGCATTTTATTGCATTGCATTAAATCTTCAAATCGCATTCTAGAGTAATATTTGAGTGTTTTGTACACCCTGCCAAAAACCGGAACACTTACCCTACTACTTTGTAACAAACTTGTAAAGCTTTCAAACCCACGGAACACATATTGAAGCTTGTTAAGAGTGTTTTCAGCGGGCATTCTTATGGCAAGGTGCTTAAGCGCATGATCTTACACTCCACGGGTTGTGGATTCAAATCTCAAACGGACCGTCTAGTCAGAAATGGCAGGACTATGCACCTTCTTATGGTTGTTGTGCCATTGAAGTAAAAGGAGAATAATATATTTATCAATTCTCTAAAGAACTTATTTCTTGTATATTCTTGTAACAACATTTACGTAGAAGAGATGTTAAAGCTTCCGGAGGTCCTCCATTGAGACCACTTTTCCATGTGAAAGTTAGTTTATACATTAAAATTAGTAAAGTTGCTATCACGATGAGTAGGTTCATAGTCAAGTGATACCGATGTCGATCTTTACCAGTCTGAACCGCTATCAAATCTGAGCCGGTAGCTCCTCGTCTGAATCGGCTATCCTTCTTTCCTTCATCCTTCATTGGCTCAGTCAACTTAATACAGGGTAATCGATCGATAAGAGAGTTGATCCGTCGACTTGTGATGTGTGAAGCTCATATGCTGCGCATCTGACCATACGATCGCCCTTTGACTATCCAGCTACGGCTAAATAAAGTCCCAAGCAAATGGCAAAAGTTATTTAACAAAATCATCAACTAACAGGCCAAGACTTCCGAACATTGTAATATCAGCGAATAGGAAAAGTGTTGCTATTACATCGATGAAAACGTATGACTGAATCTGACAAAAAGCTTGGAATAATACTTTCCATGCCTGCCGTCATCTTACGGCTTTTTACATCAATAATGAAGGGAAATCAGCATCTGTTTCTTTATAAAATCTGTACATCCGTCAAATACTGTTATATCTGCTTTCTCTATATTATACAAGTTATATCTCTATATTATACAAGCCTCATTGAAACACATAAGAAATATTTCAGTAACGAATTTCTATAGTTCATGGGTAGGAAAACTTGATTTTTTTAATGAGTGCAATAGTATTTGATGTAAACATTTAACCATGAAACCATTTGAAACTCTCTGTGGTCGATAAAAACTCTCTGCGGATCGATAAAGCGAGCTTCGATCTTTGGAAGAGCTATGTGCTAGAGTTCTAAAAACCAACTGAAAAAATTTCATAATATTATCACAATAAGTATCATTCCGTTGATTACTTTTATGATTTACTTCATTCCTTCACGAACAAAAAAAACTATTTGTGTATTTTTTTATTCGCTTTTATCGCAAGATAAGCCATAACAATCTCTAAAACATGTTTGCTCATCAAAATTGGGACGAAGAATTTTTATCCCAACATTGTTTTGAAACCGGTTATGGTTCCTTATTCGGATCATACTTAGATCGTTTGATTTAGTTTTTCATTTCGTATAGCGCGTTTTTTTCTTCTTCTGTTTTCGTTCACCTTTCTTGTCCGTCTTCTCCACGGAGAGATCCTAATTGGAAGAGATATCGTGCTCACGCTGTGTTGGGGCAACCGTGTGCATTCAGTTGGGGCGATCCAGTATGTGCGCGACCGCAGGGACGCCACCTGAAAGCGGGAAGTCTGATTTTGCCTTTTCCGATCATCATCATCATCATCATCATCATCCTCGTCGGTAGCACCATCTCGCGAGTTCTCGGGCTCATTACTCATTCCCCCACTCTCGTTCTCGTCCACAGTGGAGGCAAGAACCCATGGCGTTTCGGTCCCGGAGTCGACTCCGCTCCAGTGGCTGTCGGAGCACCTCAGCTATCCGGACAACTTTCTGCATCTCTGTCTGTCCTACGCCTAACTGGGCGCGAAGGATACACCAACAGCAGCAACAAACACACCTAACCAAACGTGATCATCGCCATCGTCTCGACGGTTTGCCGCGTCATCTTTCCGTGCTTTGCGAGCCCGCCCTCCTGTTCACTCTTCAACTGATCCTCACCCGACATACCCTTGGCCGTCCTGGCGCCCGCCCTGACTTCGGTCACCAGAAGAAAGACTTGCAATGATCGCGGTTCATTACGGGCGGGCTGGTGGTTCATTCGATCGGATGGCGTCATGTTCATTCCCACGCAGCATACGGTGATCGCGAGACACTCTGGAACCTGGTGTCGTGCATCTCAACCACAGAGCCAGCGGACGGCGCGCTTTGCTTCAGGTGTGCCTTGCTCGTCAGCCCACGCGCCTGCGCCATCCGCTCGCCAGCTCATCAGCTCACGTACCGCCGCCCATCGTAGTGAGCCGTGCGATGATGAGATAACGCCCCAAGTCTCATCACTCACCGTCGCGCGTATCTCACCATCGCTCTCACCGTGTCGCGTGATCGTAGCCGCGCGGTCTCGGCCGCCATTTGGAAACCGCTGCCGCCGCCGCCGCCGCCTTTGCTTGCTTGACATTTATGTCTAATTATACGATTATCGTTTCTCTTTTTCGCGCCACCAGCTTCGTCACATCCAGGCCGGTGCAGAGGCAAGTGAAGCACCATTAATGTTGTCATAATAAGAAGGTAAAATATATGCATTGCGGCTAGTTACCTTTATTCCATTCTGTCGGGTTTTTTTTTGTTTTGCTGGCGGTGTGTTTATGTGTTTTCTTTTCCAATCTTCAGCGTCGCAGCGCGACACCGCGTAAAAGCGTGCCGATGCGCGCGTACAGCCGAAAGAAATGTGCATTTTTTTCTCCTCACATTAGTGTTTGCTGTTTTTTTTTCAAATGAAATCCTATTTCGTAATCTTTACGCCTGCAACACTTCGAGCGTTCCGCACATATCGCCAAGACCACCCGTACGCGTAGACAGACCAGCTGCGCGTTCCGTTCATTGATGAGCAATTGACATTTATGTTTTGCAAGAGGGTGAGAATTTTCGCAGCTTCTGAATTTCTTTCTGGTCGCCCTCGGTGGTGGATGGTGGCTTAAATCGATTTGATTTGATGCGCGGTGGTTCACTCGATGCGAAAGAACTGAGAGTTGAAAGAAATGGTTAAGGTTTTGTATATTTGTCTCCTGTTTTTCAGAGATTCTCAAGTATCCTGTTGACACTAGCTCCAATTTGTCTGTGCAAGTCATATAATCTAAGTCTAACTGACCTGAAATCTTTAAAAAAATATTAAAGTTATTATTTTTTGTTTTTTGTCTGGAAAACTCCTATATGCCTCCGCTTCTCTGATATGCCGATACAGGGGGTTCCTGTATCCAGTTTGTATAACTATTACTTATACAAAAAATATAGTATTTGTCGTTTTGACCTTCTATGTGTCGATTGACAGCAAATTTGCACGTTATGAGTAGCTACGTAATTAGTTAATTAGTAACAAAGTAATTTTCATAATTCAAAATAACCGTTGCACCATTTTAAAACTGACAAAATAGGAATGGAACAGTTTTTTAAACTATTTATTGACATCAAGAATCGTTACATTCCATTGAAAAATGCATACAACAAAAACGAACAAAAAATACCTACACTCTTTTGAACACATTAAAATGAAACCCAAACCCTGTGGAAGACAAGAAAATAGCATCGGTTATCATAAAAATATAACGAAAAAACGTTTCAAATCCGTATGAAGGTGCCAAAACCATGGCGACATCAATAACACCTTTCGACTTTCAAACAAAAAAATCCATTGCCTACTAGATGAACAAAAGGTACATTAGCTATCGGAACAGTTACTGTCCGTTTATTACCCTCCCAGAGCGACGCTCAAAATGAACATACGCTTTGTTTTACGACCTGCCAAATTGACGATTAGATTGCGGCGTCGGATCGGCCAACGCCATCGACCCGGGGAGGTGTGTGTGTGTGTGTGTGTGTGTGTGGCTTATCCGTGGACTTGAGCGAAAACAATTAGCATAACATTTCCGTGGCAGAGTGCTCCTCGGTGCGGAATCTAACCCAACATGGCCCGAGGGCATGCGGCGTGTGCGCATTATTAACGGTGATCGTTTACCACCACCACCACCACCATCGCAGAGCCTGATCCCTCGCCCCACCGTGACACGAATGTGGTAGGAGAAAAAACACCCGAAACCCGCGGAATGTTGCTGACTCGTGTTCTCGGATGAAGCGTTGCCCTTAACCGGCTCGACAGCTCCCCGGCATTACTGTATGTTGCAGTTAGTTTTTCTTTCCGCGCGGTAGTTTGGAACACAGAGGCACAGCAGCGGCTCGGCGTACGTATTAGCGCGCTCGTTCGGCGGTCCCTTTTTGGAGTCCTTCCCAGGGGCGACGGCCACTCCGCCGGGAGTTAGCAACCCGACAGGAATCCACGGGATATCCCATTTTTGGGCCGTTTCCTGTGGGTCCCACTGGAGCTGGACTTGTTTGTTGGATGATGGGACATTCTTTCAACGCTGAGTCGTCCGGAAGTCGTCCGCCAGCCACGGGCAGCTGCAGCGCCCGTTCGGTTGATGACTTTCCAACACCCACTTTCGACCGGACTGATGTTCCGATGCAGCGGCGGTAGCCCCCTAAGGAGATCTTTCTCCACTCGATCCAGCAATTAATGTCGCTGGAGACAACATAAATTGTCCACTATCGCGCGTGGCGTGGCGTTCGGCCGGAGACCACACAAAGCGGGCACCGTCTTCTGCCACGCGGGCAAGAGGGCCATGACTCCCATGACTCGGCACTCGGCTCTTTGTCAGAGCGGGGCTGTTTTGGTCGTCAAAATTATCTCCTTTGCAGAACCATTTCGACCAACGACCGACACCGCGCGAGGGGATCTTTATGGATCGTAAAAATATTAAAGTCCACTGAAATGTTCCATAAGGTTATCGAAATCGTAAATAAAATCCGAACGGCAACAGCAGAAGCAGCAGCAACTCATCGGGCTGGTAAATTAATGCTACGTGACGATGAATCTGTAAACGGAAATATTGCGAAATTAAACGTAATTCACTCAACGTGATGTACGTGTATATTAGTTTTATATTTCTAAAGCGATCTAGATTTCGTTCTGATTTGACATTATGCATGTGATTTTCACTCACTATGCATTTAGTACATACTATAACCTTGAAAGTAACTCTTCACATATTGCTTTGAGAAAGACAGAATTATCCTTAAGATCATTTCTACTACCATACGATTCAGTAGCGTCATCAACTTGTCAGTTTTCCAGAATACATAAGAAATTTCTCTAAATCATAGGTATATCCATCTGCTTGCTTCGTAACGCCGGCTTCCTTCGACTAAATCAGGTCCATTGGAAACAACCAATCAATGTAACTAAAGTGTATTTTCATTGTGACCCCATTGGATAACTTTCCTTTATTTGACTTGAATATTAAGTTCGATATTGATTTAGTTTTCCGTTTCTCCTGCTGCATCTTTCAATCCAACGCCTGTTAGACACTAGGATGAAAAAGTATGTAAAAAGTCCAAAGTACAAATTTCGTTTACCGCAAATTCTAAGTAACTGACAGAGGATAAGTCTATTTTGAACACCATACAAGATTCTGAAATGGGTATAATGTGATAACAAATTACATAAAATGAGATGCGATAACAAATATCTTAAACGAAACGAAGGTTTGTCGCAGCATTAAATTCAATCATCGCTTGGGTCAGTATAATCCTCTGGCTATTCTAACTTTGAGCTATTACCCTCTTTTAGTGTACTAATACTTCACTAGATGTGAAGCGACTAACGGACTTCGATGGACATTGAACGGACATAAGAACACCACAAAAAAACATGAAATTATATTTAAATTAAGAATATTATATCCTGAATCTGTGTGCCTATGTTTAGTGATAGCAAGTTGATATTGTTGCTCACTATGAAATTATTTGAATGACCCGAAGTTTAGGCCAATCTACGAAGGATTTAATAAACCAACCCTATCATGTGAAAACTCCAGATTTCAGTTAATTTTTGACCACGTCGAACTGGATTGCGGAAATGGTATTATTTGTATTGTATTAGTGTAATATACATTTATCAATGATTATTGAACTACTGCAATGGATTAGTTTTTTTTTAATATAAACTTCATGGCATTTATTTTCACATGTGGCATAATAGAACATAAATTGTCTAATGTATCAACATTCACTCTCTTATTGTATATCAAAGTACATATATCAACGTTTTTGTCTTGCGAGTAACACAAATGGCTCCATCAACTTTAGCAGTGTATCAAACAGTAACGCTGTTTGAAATGAATTCAGCTTCGCATAAACCAAACATTTTGATTGCTTATTAAAAGATTCTCTCCTAGTGAACGGATCCATCATAGCTCTTTCACATACGAGAGCCAATCTTTCATACACATTGCTCCCCCAGCTACCGAAGATCACGAGCAGATCTAAAACAAGTGCAAGACTAGACTGGAAACTGTTGATCGATTGATCTACAACAACAACAAAATACCAGAATCCCTTACCGAGACTTTTAAAATCTACGCTAACTTCCGGGCATTGAACCAACGAAAAAAACACCGTCATCAGCATCAGAGAACTTTAAACACACATATCGCCTGGTGGGTTTGAAATAAACGACGACGTGTCACCACGGTGACCACCTCAAACGATGATGGACGACGCAAATCGTGTGCGGCAACCAATTTCCTGACCACACGTGCGTGCGCGAGCGGCTTCAAACGTCGTCGGACGCACCGAACTGACGACGGCGACTTGTATCATCTTGTGGAGCGCAAACCGGGCCTGGACCCCTGCCGGTGGTCTTCTGCCGGTCTTCGCCACGCACGCCACGGAGATTGCGCGTTTCGTGTGCGCTATTGGTGCGTAAGCGTGGACGGGCACTACTTGCACGCTGCTCGGGATGTTCTAATAATATCTGAAGCGTGTAATTTCCCGTAAACACTCGCCCTTTGCCGAAGTACCCCTCTCGCCACTTTCGAGAACGGGTGTAGTGCTCGAGTCGTGATTCACTTGCGAGACTCGAAGACTTTTAGTCAGAGAATAATGTTATACTAAAATGGTATAACATTTATAAGAATGTTCTGAAAACACTATATCTCCGTTTATTGAAGCAATGTGCAAAATAGGAATAGAAATGTGAAAATAATATATTATCTCTACTTACGAAAACGGGAAACTTTTTCCAACGTTTGAAATGCAATACAAAGTTTGTACAAGTGTTTATACAATCTTAAAGTTATTTTAGTTACCTTACCCGTCAAAAGATGGCGCCACTCAACCATTTTGCCCGTAACTGATACCCATTTATTCTGGGTTTTGCTATGGTTTGAGTGTAATTCGATTTCCATTCGTATTAGCAAGCTTTGCCAACACTTCAGGTTGATTATTTGGGTTGTTTACTTCCTAAAAGTGCTACTACCAACCGCACTTGTTCTTTTGGAGGAGTCAGCGATTGATTTCATTTTTTTATTCTGCTAAACGCCACAGATCGTAACCGTATTTTTATGGAAACTATTTAGTACTTGTAGTGATTGCCTACTTTGGACGATGAGATATTCGTTGAACCGACTAATTGATAATATTAACCCTGTACACACGACGTTCCCTTTCAGAGATGCCAATGTGCTAAAAACACTTTACTATTTTTATTTGATTTTTCTTTTACTACTAACAAATGTGAGAGAAAAAACCAACAGTACTTGCCGGTCACTTAATTAAAAAGTATTTAGTTTTGGAAGAGCCATAACCATAACCAAATTGATAAAAAACATACATAACATTCGTACTAAATCTTGTGCTAGAAGCGGTTCGAGTACAAGGGATTATCACAACATATGTATCCAATTATAGAAAGTGAACATGATACGATATTTTAACTAAGAGTTATGCTAAAATCCGCTTTAGAAGAATCATGTGTATGAAACAAATGATTGTTTGACAACAAATTTGAACAAATTTTGAAAAATATGTCAGCTGCGTCGGAAAATGAGTACAGAAATAGCAAAACAAAAAAGATTTACAGTTTTGTTATGTTATTAATATGAAAAAAAACAATACAGACAGGTCCTTCTGGTTGAATAAAAAATAAATGGATTAATACGAAATAAAAAAAATTGAAAATGAATAAGTATTTTTGGAACAAAAATTAGGCTTTCAAAGACGTGAGCTCGTACATGAATGAAGCATTAAAACATTTTATGCAAACATGCCTTGGAATTAGAATTTTTTGATAAAAAATCAACTACCAGGAAATAGAATAAATCTACAGATACAAGTGAAGATAAAGCTGTACTGATTTAGAACATAGATGCCTCTGACGGGAAAGCTTAGTAAATAGGGTTAGTTAAACATAAGATACAAGTTTTTAACAAACACTTGCACTATAGTACCGAAAGCAAAAGGTTACACGTTTATAATGTATCAAAGAAGGTATTTTCAATTTCAATTTCAATTTATTATAATACAATGTCTGCCAATAAGGTTTAACAAATTCGCGATCTTAAGACCTAGCTTAACCTAACGCCTAAAGTAGTCAAACGATCAGGAAACTAGATGGAAGGGGGATCATAAACGGGACCGAAGTGAGGATAAAGGCATATGAAAGTATTATTATGCTTAAAATGCTTACGAGCGTCTGAAATCGCAATAAGTCGAGGGACAGAGTATAAGCAATATTATGACCATTAAATTCGGATCAAAACGTCACGCACCTGAGCAGGCCTCGATCGCCTCGACCAGACACCGGCATTGGGCATCGGGCAGTGTAAATAAACCATTGAAAACTTCCCAATAGCGGATCGATCGGGCCGAAAGTGCGTTAGCGAGCCCAATCGTCCCCAGCACGAGCTCGATCGAACCCATCGGGGTGGTTTAACCGGTTCCCGTACGCCTCTCCATCGAGGTTCTCGAGCACGGACGAGGAAACGCGCGGGCGCGACGGGAGACACACGGCCAGGGGCTGCGATGAATTCAAAGATAAGAGTATCGAGATAAAATTCAGATGATAAACGGCAAATAAAGAAACCGCGTCGTCGTCGTCGTCGTCGTCCCACAGCCCGGAGGCATAGGAAAAACGGTCGGCGAGTCGGCGTCGAGGAAGATAGATAGAGATTTATGTTGCCCACCCGAACGAGATAGCACGCGGCACACACACACGAATCGTCTGGACGGGCGAGTGGGAAGGGGGAGGGGGCAGAAAAAGGCACAGCGTGGTGAAAATAACACGTAGCGTCAAGAAGTCTGGCCCAGCCGTCGTCGGGACCGTCGGGGTGGTGTTGGTGCGGCGCGCAGACGTGGCGCGGAGAAGACGCGGCGAGCGAGACGCGTACCCATGCTCAGGCGCGCCCGAGCTAGACGCGCTGGCACCGACGCGCTACGCAATATATCGCATTAGCCGCCCTTTTTCTCCAAATCGGGAACTCGGGCAAATGCACTTTTACGATTTCCTGTGCGTGTAGAATGTTTTCGCCCCGCTCCGTTCGCTCCATCTTCGCAACGATCCAAGTAAAGTGTTTGCGCAGCATCGATCGATCGAGCGACGCGTTTTATCTCGCACGCTCGGTACGTTGCCCCCGAACCGTGCCGTGCATGTTCCGCCAGACTAGACTTTGAACTTTTCGGTTCGTCCATCAAACGTACGAAAGATGTGAAACATATTTAGATATCCATATCCGTGCGTTAACGATCGTCGATAGTTTTATCCACCGTCTTCGCACGTGGGTAGTGATTGCAATAAAATGGTCTCCGATTGATCTGTTTCTTCCGCACGTGTGCGACACTTCAAAGTACTGCTTTGAACGCGCATTGTCGTACGCAGAACGTGCGATGCAACGCACGCAGATCAAAACAGCGCTCCCTCCCACACACGCATCAAAGCCAGACGGACCACAGGCAGGCTCGTAAAATGCGTCTAGACATTTGCATAATATGATAACATAACTATTTCCAACATCTGGACGAACCCTTTGATGCTGATGATCAGGTCACTGTCCTCGGCAGATGTTGCGGTAGAAGAGATCTAAATATGTCCCAGCCAAAGATGCATTATGCTCTGTGCGATGTTTGGAAGCATATTGCAAAGTAGATTTTCATTGTTTGGGTTGTCTAAATGTATTCTAAATAATTGGTACCAAAAAGCGAGTGTGAACAATAACACACTTAATTAAGCACCAGGAACTGTGCGTCTAGTAGGTGTATATGTTATTGCTTGTTACTTTCTTACTCATGTTGGTGCATCTAAAATTTTATCTTACCTACTTATCAGGTGCTATCGTGGTCGCATTAAAAATACTTCGTTAGCATTGTTCAGACTGCTGCATACAACAATTAACATGAAAACCTCTACAACTTTTTTGATTATTTCAAATAACCTCACATTTTTAAGATTGTGTTGGTAATTGCCTTGTATGTATACAAACTATCAAAAAATATCCTCTTCAGGGAATGATTTCCCTTAGGGTATAAACACTCTAGCGATAAGCGTCTTTCGTGGTTGTATGGACATTGATCGTCATGATAAATTGATTGCAATATGCACATAATTGGGAAAATTTTCAGTCAATCGAAATGATACACGGGGGTTTTTAGCGTCGTTGTATAATATTCGATTGTTGCCATGAATTAAACCTTATAATCATAGACACTGTGAGATAGTTGTTATGCGATGGGTATATAGACTATTACATAGCTTTTATTTGGAATTTTATTTGTTTTTCTAACGATTGCAATATCTATGTACTTAAAACTAACCTAATTGTAGACAGGATAGAAAAAGAGTTAATCGAGGTGTTTAGTTTCTCGATTTGAAACAAGGAATAGAGAGGTGGAAACCAACCATGTAAGAATGAACGAATGAACTAGTATATAATATAGTATGTATATATTGTAGTAGGCATAGACTAGTATTTTACAGAACAAAATCTAAGAATTCGTTTTACGTTCACTTCCACACGATCGCTAAATGAGGCTTTACATACCACTGGTTGTTGGTTCGAATCTGAACTGTACCATCCCAACGTAAGAATGACAAGCTATTCTACTGCGGATATAATAAACTCAAAGAAAACCAAAGACGTGGTAGGCCTAGACCTACTTGAGATATTGGTGTTAATAAAGAATAAGAATGTTCACAATACGGCTGCCCAATACTGTAGGGATCCCGACGCCAGTTTTTAACACGCCATGATAAGCACAGAATCCTATCTGAACCGTCTCCCAAGGAGCAAAGAGTGACTATCCGACTATGGTGATATGAATAAGTCTAGTAAGCTGTAAAATGGCAAGCATGGTCGATTTAAGTCGCTACACATAAGTCATTACACCAAAGATGAAAACACTTGGTTGGATCTGCGGAAATTCATTCAATGTATTGGACCCAATTTATTTGTCCTATAGCCATATGTTTAAGCCTGCCCATTTATGGTTCACTAGTTTTTTTTTCTTCAATATAATTTTCTTCCAATTGATTAGCAAGTTACATGGTTATTCCTAACACATCCCATTCAACAAGTCCTTTTGGAATTTTATGTTCGCATTGACAATAAAAAAAATTCCATTAGATACTTCATTCTACTAAAGACAAGGGAATATATAAATTCACTAGCAGATGACGAGGAAGTGGAGATTATAAATCAACCCACTTTTAAGTTGTGTTAAAAATTTGACATTAATATTGCGATAACTTAATATATGCCATCAGGGTATTAAGCTAGGATATTCCAGTATTTTTAAGGGTTGACTATTTGATCGTGCAAACCAGAATAGCTTATATAGGAACATTTGCTATATAGTGTTTCCCTTTCTCCCTGCAAAATAGTGCTTACAATGTACTACAAGCTTTGCATTACCCTTTGAAACATAAATAGTTGCAACAATGTTTTCCCACCCGAAAAGCACGAGTTTCTTAAGCAAATCGGCTTCCAACCCCGTTCTGTGTGATCAACTGCCCGGGTTAGATCGTCACATTGTTGCTTCGCATCGATCTTCACAGCAGTTTGAAGCTCGCTCACCCGGTGTTTGCCGGCTTTGCCTCAAGGATTACAGGAAAGTTCACAGATTTACCAAGGATCGTCTTTCAGATCGCATGCACACTGCGGCCGGTGCTGCCGTTTTGTTGCCTTGCCTTCCAAATAATCCAATCCGGGCAATTCGAGACCACTCGGGCATGGCTCGTGGAGGACAAGGCACGACGGAATGCCGTAAGGATCGACCCTTCGACTGAATGCATTCATGCACGCAAACCTGCTACTCCAGAGCGCATCGCAGCGGCAACCGACGCAACGGCCACGGTGCATTACTCTATGCGTGTCAAGCTGCCTTTCGGCCGTGGCTGGCGTGCCGAGGAGCCATCCGCACCGACACCGGCTACTGCGCAAACAAAGCGTGGGGAATTGCTTTCCGTTCAAATTCGATCGCTAACGGTCGCACTGGCGAGCGGGCGTTCAACGTAGCAGCCCGATCCGTGGCACCATGGCAACGCACCAAAACAAACCAACCTGAAAAGCCCCGGCGCACTCGGTAGTCCGGCCACCCTTCTGTGGCCTGTGGGCGCTACTTACGCTTCTTCTTAATCAGATTATTATGCGGTGATTTTCGAGTCCTTCTGCTTCTCGAGGCTCCGGGGATCTCTGGCGCACTCCCGCTTCGGGCTTGCCTGGCAGTAGCATTATGTTGCGAGCATTACCCGTCCTCGCCTCGCCGTCCTTCCCCCGCCCGGTTCCCGCGACACAAAAGAACTTTCGAAACGCGACGAGAAGAACGAACCGAAACGAAACGGGCAAAAGTAGAAAATCAAACCGAAACTTTAGCTGAATTTCGACTTTTGTGTGTTTCCGTGCGCCCATACCGGCCTCTCCGGCTTCATCCGCCGGTCCTGGGCTTTGTCAGCCTGTCAACTTACCTTCCCTTCGCGCCGAGACACGAGAAGAAAAGGTAAAGTTAAGGTTGGCGCGTTCGCCCGTTCGTGTCGTTTCAGGTTCCTCTTTTATTTCCCTGGAAATTCGAGGCCTCAAACGAGGCGAGGATTTTCGGTTCCCTCCCACATCCGCCGTTCGCATTTTGTGTGTATTTTTTTTCTTCGCTGGTACCATTCTTTCCGCTCCGTTCCTTCGGGCTGGCATACCGGAGAGAATGGACGGTGAAAATTTGTGCCTAAAAGAATCCAGATACTCCTTTTTCTGCGCTCGGTGGTGGCCGGATTGATTCTATTTTTTCTTCTCGTGGGCCCGCTTCCAGCCTGTGCCTGCCGTTGCCCATTTTGACTTTCGGGTTTGGATTGTGACAGGCAGGGAACGCGTCGTTTGCCTTTGCGTCAGCGGATTCAGAGTGCGATCATGAGAAATCATAAAAACGTTGCGATTCAAGTGGCCTGAATCATTTCAACGGTGATTCATGTTGAGATTGCTATGTTTGCACATTTTTGTTACTTCATTGATTTTTACGCTTGCCTGCTGATATCCGGAATTCCCAGCAGTAACAATCCCACGCGAGTAGACCTGAAAGGATCTGAAAAAGTTGGCACACGTGGAATGGGTTTTTACTTACGTACTTACTTACTTGCTTTCTTTCTTACTTACTTACTTACTTAATTACTTACTTACTTACTTACTTACTTACTTACTTACTTACTTACTTACTTA
>KB673002.1:364263-376989 GCA_000349145.1 Anopheles dirus
TTACTTACTTACTTACTTACTTACTTACTTACTTACTTACTTACTTACTTAATTACTTACATACTTACTTACTTAATTACTTACTTACTTACTTACTTACTTACTTACTTACTTACTTACTTACTTACTTACTTACTTACCAATTGTATAAATTTATGCTAAGCACGATGTCGTCTAATACCGTCGTCTTATATGTATGCATTCTATTTTTCAATAAATGCTATTTA
Organism: Anopheles dirus; assembly: GCA_000349145.1. Classification (NCBI taxonomy): domain Eukaryota; kingdom Metazoa; phylum Arthropoda; class Insecta; order Diptera; family Culicidae; genus Anopheles; species Anopheles dirus. The sequence goes on from KB673002.1 coordinate 364,491, forward strand.
AACAACACACATTTATTTATGAAAGACTACGTTCGAATAGTGTGTTGTTCAAATTGATATATTCTTCTCAGTTACTTATTTAACAAACTATGTTATATACAAAATAAATATATAAATATATCTAATATACAACATAGAAAACATCTTGTCAGGATTATACATTTGCATATGATCAGACCAGGTCGTCTCTAATTGTTTGATAAAATTATGGAATGGAAAACAAATAAGCTATAATAACAAATAGGATCATGCAGTACGTTCTTATTCGTTGGACAAACACCAATATAGATTAAAAAATTTATGCGAAATATGATCAGATAAAGGCATCGACTAGAAGAACACGTAAATGTATGCGTCTTGAGCTATCGAATCATTTCTAGAGTGGGCAACTTTTTCGTTGTACTTAAGGCACTTGGCACAATTTCCATTGTATACAGAAACGTTTTTTTTCGTTGTATCCATTTATTTATTTTTCATTCGAATACAGATACACAGTTTAGTAATCGCGTAGAAAAGTACTTATCAACTAATGTCAACTAGCAAAAATGAGAAAATATGTGTTAGCTACTAAATTGATCGAGTTAGGTAAATAAACAAGAAAGAATATAATTAAGCAGATCGCTCGGACCTAACTCTTCACATAGCAACGAGTCAATAATACGAATTCATAGCACACTTTGTTCATACACTTGAGGTTTGAAGATTAATATTTTTTTAACAAAATTAAAATAAATACGAAACATACATTTAACGTCGTCATTAACGATCGATCACAGTTAAAAATGCTACCCAATCGAATGAAGTAAATAAAGATTCAAAATTATTCTAACGAACTGATGTAGTCTGAAAACGTCTTTAGACACACATAAAAAAGAATCATAAATCCACCAATACAATCAAACCCTACCACTGTCAGTTGCAGCAAGCAGTAGGAGCACTACTTTTTGGCAAACTAATGGTGAAAACCTCTCCCATTGCCGAACGCCTTTCGTGTCGTAGCGCACGGGGGAATGCAGTTTAGGTGCGCGAAGACCTAAAAATACCCCCTGCATCCATGATGCATCCGTGTGCCTCGCATCATAATAAATCATGCGACTTATTAGGAAGTCATTACACGTTGCAAAATGTTCGCCTTTATTCCGTCACGCCGATTTCTGTCGCTCACTCAACAGTCCCCGCCGCAGGTTTCGTGGTTTTCTTCTTGCTTCACTCGCCGCTTGCTTTGGCTGTGTTTTCGACAATCTATTCAACCAGGAAACGCTGCACGCTCGAACCGGCGTGCGTCTGTGTGCGTGGGTCCTTATTAGCCGGCACCGGGTTCGGTGCATCGTCGCCCGCCCCGGCTGCACCTTCGCACCCCGTTCTGTTTCCCTTTACTGTTGGTGATGCATTCAAAAATAAATATCAGACGCTCCAGACAGCATGGCACCAGCGTTGTCGGGAGGATTTGATTCTGCCGGGCCGGGGCTTTCGGTTCGGTCGGCTCTGATGCTGCTGCTGCCTGCCTGCACCGCGGTGGAAGGAGGCAATGAAGGAAAAGTCCATTTTTAAGATCCCCCCACACCGATCACTCTTGCACCTTCCTGTCCGCAAAGACCCGTTGGCCCGCAGAAAATCCGATGCCGATGCCAGGCTGTCTGCCACGATCGGGGAAGACTACCAGGCGAAGAAGAGGAAAATGATCATGTTGCCGGGACCCGTGATGCTGATGATGCTCGTTTCTTTATCCCGCGTCGTTCGTTGCCTGCCCACCCTTCGCTCTATCCCTGTCTCTCTCTCTCTCTCTCTCTCTCACGCACACACGCTCTCACCCGACTCACTGACCTCACTGGCACGGAGGCATCCCTTTTGGGTGAGACTTTCAAAAACACGATATCGCAGGAGGCGGTGCCAGGAGGAGCGTGGACAGCGGGGCCTGTGCGCCCAGCGGGTGCAAGGTGCAAGGGGCTAACATCGAAACCGACCTAAAGCATAACAGCACAGGAGATGGGCCACGTCAGCAGACGCGCTGAGGGAAACGCTACGGAAGAAACGCCGAAGAGAAGAAGTAGAAGCAGAGACGAAATGAAAGGCAACACTCTCGGCAACCGATCCCGGCGTGAGGATCAGGTGAGGTGGGCCTCAGGGGTTGTGCTCCGCTACCGTCCTCTCAACCTCCCCCTCGAGCCAGCACCCAAGAACGCCCGAAGAATTCACCGAAAAAGGGATGAGATGGGCCTCCGGGCGCAACAACTCCATGGCGTTCCACCTCCACCAACACCACCACCACCACCACCAGGTCCAGAATCGATCGAGGCAAGATCGATGGATGGCGGACCACTCCCGATGTGGAGCTGAGAGAGCCGGGAACGGGACGGGATCGACAACATTAACAGGAAGAGGTAGCTACGCCGTCGCGGTGGGCCGTGGGTGGTGAAAGTGGCGGGCAACGCCGAGGAAGTCCGTTCCGCAAACAAACATGTACACACATTCTCAGCGGCAGCGCACAGCATTCACGGCTGCACACACAAACACACCCAGTTTGGGAAGAGGAGAAAGAGAACAAAAAATCCATCCTTTTAAAAGTAATCACTGGCCAGCGCGAAACGCGCGAGGGAGCCCATAACACAAGGGCAATACAATCAGTGCGGGAGCCAAAGCGTCGAAGCGAGTCAACGCATACGCACCAAAAAAAAAAACACAACACTTACAAAATACACAAACATACAGTGTGTTTTAGTGTGCCCCGGTGTTTTTTTTTTTCGGCCAGTGGTGAGCGCCTTTCGATTTGTACGGATAAATGAGCGCTTGGCAGTACGATCTACAATGTGTAGTGACGTAAAACGCGATTTAATCCGTGCGCTGTACAAAGTTTCAAAGTTAAATTCATTCCAGTTCGTGCCTTCAATGTTCTTAATGTTTCGATTTGCAGATCACAATCTTCTAGACTTTGCAAGGCTTCGAGATTTCGAAATCGCTATCGTCTGAGAAATATTAAATATGTTGGATATTTGATGGGATATCTAAACATTCTGTGAGGTAGGAGACCGGTAGCAGCACCTCTTGCACGATCGATCAGTCTTAAGGATTTTTTTTAGTTAGCTACACAGTTTCATAGAAAGTAATACAGCACAAGGCGTGTGGTAAATTATGAACTGCTAAATAGTACTAAATTGTACGCTGTATACACATGTAAAGTCGTATAGGCGAAACTAGCATTTTTTCAGAAAACAAATCCAGCACAATTTGTTTGGCCACCTTCAAACGTTTCAACAGAGTTTTGTGCACCTAGATCCTTCTCTCCTTCCATTTTTCTATGTTGATTTAATGCAATCAATGTCAAGCTTTCCATTCCAAATTTATTAATAGAGTACTAGGAATGGTCCAGATTTTGTTATCAAACAAATAGTCTGAAATATTGAATATTGGTGAAGAATTTATCCTATACATAAAATGATGAAAAAAGTAATATATAAAATAATCTCTATCTTTCATTTGAAGGTAAATGCAACAAATCATACAAATATGATTTGAATTTATTATATTTACAAAATAAAGAAGATAATTATTACTAAGAATTATAATGATAAACTCTAATAAAAATTAGAATATTAATATATAGTTATAACTGGTATAACCATACAACATCTATAAACCTCGCAATCTGATGTGACAGATGTCAAGAGGTTGTTAGAGACGAGAATAGAGAAACCCTCTTTTGACTTGGATCGCTAAGGAAGATAGACGGGAATAAAACCGAGAGCTCTAAAATAAACACCCCACGACTCATTATTATATGTTTTTAATTGTATATTTATACATTATGCATTTATACACTCTGTCAACTATTGAACGCAACACAACTACAACAAACGTGCAACATAAATACAAATATACGCTAATACTGAACTAACTCTGATGTTTTATGCACGATAATTATAAATTTAGCAATTAACATTTTTAGTTTCTCGAAGTCTCGGCAAAATCCTCGTTAAACTAAAATCATCATATTGTAATATTTGAATTGATTCTAATTCTACCGTATACGCTTCCCTGTGATTGTTATAACTAAGAACGCGTAGTCACAACTGATTATTTATATTATTCGAATCAATGTGCTAGAGTACATTTCCTATACATTGTTGCAGATCATTTTACATTAAGAAATCGGGAACTTTTGAGCATCCAACATCATTTAAAGTCCCGAGAAAATGTATTTCAGGACTAATTTACTCTTTTCTATGAATGGCCTCTATGCGCAGATCTGTCTGTCATTTGAGTAGTGGATGATATTAATGCAATTGTACACTTAAATATAATTTAGTCCTCGTGGAATGTTCTGACGATCTTAAGTCATGTCCAGACGTACTGCGAATTGAACGCTGCGATTGGCGCTGGACGTAGCACAGTTTCTGCAGAATCTGCCAAAATCGCGATGCGCAAAACTGTTCTACTCCGGAGCATCTTGGTTATTGTTTTCATTCATTTGTATCTTGTGACTGGCAACAGGAAAGTTATTTTGTGCATAATTAATTACATCCTAAAGCCGTTTCCATACGCATTATTGAGAGTTTCCGCGAAATATGTGAAAATCGTGCATGGAAACTGATATATTGTGGAGCTGTAAATCAGCTAAAATTTATTATTTGCCAAATTCGCGGCACCAAATTCTTTCGCAGTAAATACACACATCGTGAGCGAAATCGAGCGCGATTCGGTTTTTTTTCGTATTGTGTTGCTGACGTCACAGCTGTCAAAAGTCGCAAACGCCAATCGCAGCGTGAAATTCACGGTACGTCTGGAAACGACTTTAGAAGGGTTCTATGTAATGCTTTGTCTAAAATCTTATAACGCTTTAAGCTCTATGAGAAGCATAACAGATTATCACTGCATGAAGTTATTCAAACTATAACTTAAGTTATTGAAGTTATGATATTGATAGGAAATAGAAAACAAAATCTTACTAATTCATCCATCTGTTTCATTTTAAACTCAAGCTTAGGTTTCGTTAGATTAAGACACCTTTTTGGCCTTAAGGGGAAAAATGAATGCATGGATATCATATTAAACATATCACATGATGATGGCGTATCCCTGGAATCTAACCCAGAGCTACCATAGGAAAACTAGAAGACTGATTCCGAAGAAATTTGTAACCAATCTACTCTTTTTGATATGTATAATCAATCAGGATTGGGAGAGTTGAGATTGTACTTTCAAGCAGTCTGGCACGTCTTACTTCTACAGATAAATTCAAGACAGAAGCCCAATGCTGATTTCATACCTTGCTTTTGTATATAAAAATATAACTTAACTAATTCGTCAGTGTAGCCTAATCAATAAAAAAAACTATTTCCTTACGTAAAACGCCATGCTCCGTAAGAGCTCTAGTAAAGGTCGCATGTTTTGTTTGGAAAGAAGATTGTAAAAAATGTTGATAATTGCGACAACTTTGTCAATGTGATCATCCGAACACTGTGGAAAACTCACTTCTCACCAAACATCCCAAACCACCAGTTCTTCAGAACGGCTCCACCCCTCTGCTTCCAACGTTCCCTCAGCGAAAGGGCATTGGAGGAGCGCATGGACGACCCCAACGGCCCGAAACCCATTACCGGGCCCCTAAACGGGTCGAAAAAGGCAGATACTTGATCGCGCTCAGCCTAAAACGCCGGCTGGAGTCCGGCGGTCGAGAGACGAGATGGAGCCGACTCGATGCTGCGGAACGTGCGGAACAGACGAAACGGACGGCCGGAGGAGATAAATCGACGCTGGACGTCGCTGGACGCAAAGGGCACGGTCCGGCGTCCGCGACGCAAAACGAACGACGCGTCGCGGCGGAGGTGGGTGAGGGCTTTGTTTTGGGACACTTAAAATGTCGGGATCGGTCGTGCTCCCTCTCTGGCGAGCTGGACTAAATCACTCATTTCGCTGAAATGGCTGCGATGGCTTTTGGGGAAAAAGTCAAACGAACGACTCATCGAGGAAGGAGGAAGAAAACAACGAAGGAGATGAGATGTGATCATGTGAGTTGGCCTGTTTTTTTTTGCTTGCTTTCGGCATTCGCGCTGGTGTGCGCTGTTAATGCTAAACGACGTCGCCTTGTGGAGGTGCGTGTGTGTGTGCATTTGAATGTGCGTTCTTCGGTCACTCGATGGTGATATGCGTGGTGGAAGCAAGGTAAAGCAAAGCGAAAGAAGGAAAAAAAAACATTATATGGAAAAGGGAAACGATCGCCGTAGGGTTTCGTCGTAAGCCGCATGCATCGAAGCGGTGGGGTGAACGGGCACACACACACGCGCATGGCGTGCGAGACAGAGAGACAGCAAAGCCGGTCGCACCAGACAACACGTCGCCAGTCGTGCGGCCGCGACCGGACAGATTTACATGGAAGTTAGGCCAGCGTTCGTCGATCGCTCCGACGGCGGGAATGCGGGTGGTGCAGGGGGCGAGGGGAGGAGGGAGGTGTGCGCGCGCGCTGGGTGTCCCGATGGGGAAGGGAAACCCGCCGAAGGCACTCGTTGTGGCGACGGAATTGTTTTATATTCCTCCCTCTTTCTCGAACCCGCTCGAATCGCGCGAACACACGCGCACACACACACACACTCACACTGGCGCGAGCACCCAGCCCGTGTGTTTTGACCTCAAAGTGATCGACTCAATCGTCAACCTGCGCCACGGACGCAAACCAACACGGTCGAGAGAGGGGAACGCCGGTTAAAATTTATGACCCCGAGAGAAAGATTTGTGGCGATCCGAAGCCATCTGCGATGGCCCGGGACACGGTGCCGGTGTTGGTTCCCAAGGCGATTAAAGGCATTTATCACCGCCGGGCGGGTAGCGACTGCCGGGTGGCACACAGGTGGATTCGGAAGATCGAATCCACACCGTGGAATCGGAGCAGATAATAAATCGGAGGTCGGTCGGCCGATTATGCACCTTAGGGCCGCGCCTAGTTAACGCCAGAGGTTCGGATCTTAATGATCGGTTCGCCCGGGGGGAGTGTTGGGGTGGGAGTTTTCAACACACAAACTCACACACACAGCCACCAAACCGCATCAAGATCGATGGAGAAGGAGATTAATAATGAATTTTGCATGGCAACTGTGGTGGTCCACCGAGAGGTGTAGATTGAGAGTCGTTCGAGTGGTCTACATTTTGAGCGATAGTATCGTCAAATCAACTTTTATCTCATCTTATTTAGAGTCCCTTTTTGTACATATAATCAATTGTTTTACCTTTTTAAAATATTTTTATATTTTTGTCAAATATTCTAACTCACGAAGAACCCATGACTCATCGAAAGCTCCATTCCAGAGTAGATTTCATAGTCGCTTTTGGACATTAATTAGTTCAATGTTTTTACCTATTTGAAAACCATCAGTAAGCGCTCGTAAACATACAAAATCTCGATTATATTAAATAGAATGATATTCAAACCCAACTCTTCGAATCTTGTCTCAACACAATGAAACTAATCATGTCTTTAAATCTCATAGCACTCTGTCAGCTGGTTCATAAAATATAACTCCAATTCAAAGTAATTCCTGCCCGTGTTTTTTTTCTCCAAACTTTTCATCCCACTAGTCTCTCGAGTCACCTTTTTCACTGGACACTAATCGATTAAATTATCAAACGCCCTGTCCCAGACTGCGGATCGGTATTCTCTCCGGCCACCCGGCCCAGCACACGATCCATCATAATGCGATCGTAATCTCGACAGCACCCGTCGGGCCGGGAAGCGAAGAAATGGGCCCGGGATTTGAAAGGCCTATAAATAGATTGCCTATTAAGTCAACGATCAGCACCTTTTCGGCCACGTCGGGTCGTTTAGGCAAATGGCCGGTCCGAGGGTCCTCCATTTTGCGTTCGAGGCAGCACCGGTTCAGCGCACAGTGGCGGAATGGCCCGCGTGGGTAAAAGGATTTAGCAATTGTCGACTGGAACGAAGAAGTGAAGCGGGACGATTCACATTCGATGTTTCTATTTCGATTTCTTGTGGGTAACAATATTACCTTTATTTCTGGCCTTGGCTTAAGGTTTTCTGGTTGATACATTTGTTACATTTGTACATTTGTACATTTGTTATTTAAAGCTTGTTTCAGAGTTGAACGTATAACATTTGATTTCTTATATATTTTCATTGAAATATTATATTTTTATTATGCTTTTTTATTAACTAGGAATGCATGTTACCAAATCACTCTACATTGTTAAAGCACATGTACCACCGAAGACAGTTGAATCAAAATGAGTTGGCACAACTAATAGCGCCTTACTATTTATATTGAATGATCCATAGAATATTGTTCGCCCTCTAAATGCTTTTTAGGTTCATATATAGAGCTCGTTCATATAAACAAAACCAAAAAGAACTAAAGATTAATAATAACAATGCACAAATAATTATTGGAATGACAAGAACGAGGCTCAGTGTATATTCTTTCAAAAGCGGATCCTGTGGTTTCTAATAAGCGGATCCTGTGGTTTCTAGAAAGGATAAATTTTCAGGCATCTTATATTATTCTAAGACCACTATCTGTGCTGAGAATTGAATTTTGATCGACTGAGTTCGGATCCAGTGGTCCTATAACAAAAATGATAAAAACTTCTAGCTCACTAAGTATTATCGACTTCAGTGTTAGTATAGATACTCTTAGGACCACTTTACCAATCGATTTTGAATGTCTGTTATTCAGTGTTATGTATATATTTATTCGGTATAGTTAAATTGTTTTGCACCTGTTAAATTGTTTTGCAAATTATCAAAAATTGTTTGAAAGAGCTCGGTTGGTGTTATAGAAATTGTTGAATTGTACAAATGTTATAGAAATGCGTCCTAACGTTTGCATTAAAAAAAAGCGACAAAATGCTTCGATTTTTCATGAGATTACACTACCACCCAGTGGTCGGTCATTCATTCAGTGGTCAATGTATACTTGTTGACATCATATTGTCAAAATTTGGGGCCTCTATCACTTCATTTACATCAACTATGGTCAAAACAGTGAAAGAACTCCATTCTATGATTTGTTCAATCCCTGCCTGTTTAATCCGTGCCTAACAATCTTGGCCATTGTGACACCCTTTGTAATGGTCGGATACTATTGGGAAATTTTTAATAGGATTCAGGCACTTCTAGAGGAGGTAAAATCTATCGGAAGGAAACCTGGTACTGGCCATAATAAGTTCCCGAGGAAGGTGTTCCTGCGACTCAAAATCAGCGAAAAGGAAATGTCACGTTCCTCTTCTTTTCATCGTCGCTGGCATTAACCGGAGTGATTTATAGTACGGAGTGCCTCCCAGAAGTTCATTACTTCATAAAATATCACGATTGGTGTTTTGGCCACGTCTAGCTTGGCCCACTCCTCGAAGCGAGCGCTGGAAGAAATGGAGCTGTTGGGCATTCCGGTGGCGCTCACGCATGCTAACCCTCCTAACGTGCCCCAGATCTGTCCGATCGAGATTTTTTGGACACATTTTTGATATATTCAAATAATTTCATGGCCAAAACCGAGGATGAATTGATGAAAATGACAACCTAGGAACTGAAGATGATGCCAACATTGCAAGTGTCGCCAGGTGGCCCGGAACGGAGTGGACATATTTTTGTACAATAATAGACATAATATAGAAACAAATGTGATTTGGTTTGATAACGTATCTTTGACCGTTCATTTTTACTATCCGTTTGAAAAAAGTCGCTTTTTTAAATGCAAACGTAATTATAAATAAATATATTTTTCGGATCTTTTATGCCACGAAGAATTAGATTAATCTTACAAGACTCATGAATCATCAAGAATCCATGGTGTCATATCCCTTTTAAAAACCAAAATTCTTCAAAGATTAAATAATTTGAAAATGAATGCCTTTTCCATTCAATGTATGAATGAAAAATGGAAAAGGAGAGGAAAGGTTCATGAGATAGATTAGAATTATTAATTTTAAGCAATATATGAATCTATTATGTATAAATATTGAAAGTTTTGTGAATCTTTAAATATTCTTGAGCCTATGGAGCTTCATGCAATCTTCATAGGTTAACAATGCTTCTGATATCAAAAACCTCTAAATTTAGGGTTCAGATTCATTCATTCAGTTTGATGATTCATTGTGATTCATGAATCTGAATCAGATTGGGCCCAGGGTCTCCTCAGTGGAACTGAATTGGTCTATTTTCATGGGGGCCTGTGCGATTGCTTCGATTGCGAATACAACAAGGAAAACAGCTCATCGCTGGCGCTTGATTATCGCCGTCTTTCGTCTCCCAAAGCTAACCAAAGGCGACGTATCCCCTAGGGAATGATCTAATCCAATAAAAACATAATGAATTTTCGAATTTAACGTCCCAGACTCCGCGACACGCTCATGGCGATCGTTCCGAGCGAGACAGAAGTGAAGTCCATCTAGGCAAAGCTTTCTTGCGTCCCACCGCACCCTGCCCCATCCTTCGCGTAACCTGAATGGCGCTGGAAAGGTGATCTCTAATTAATTCCACCGCGAGATGTGTTTCTGTTGGCGTTCTGCTGGCGGCAAGTGAGAATGTGAATATTTTATTCATAAATTTTCACTAGATGGCGTCACCCCGCGGGACATTCGCGGCTACGCCGGGGCCGGGTTTTATCGGCTGCCTCGTGGCCGGGACACGAGGTCGGTGCGCGGTGTGATAAAAATTAACCGTTTGATCCCCCACCCCAGCGCGCGGCATTGCGGTCGCAAAGTTTTCGTCAAAATGAAATTCAATATTTATTGATTCTACTCGAGCATTCGGCGGGACCAAATACCCCAAGCCTCCGGTAAAGGCGGCAAAGCCAATCGAAAATTCAAATTATCACCTGTCCACCTGTGGGCGCTGTTGCGTTTGGGCTTGGGTCTGTATGTGTGTGTGTGAATTGCAGGAGCACCGGATTGAAAGGTAGGGGCACGGGTATGGGTAAGCGGAGAAGCATCGTACATTTGAATGGGTAGCTTTTTGAATGAAATGAGAAAAACAAATTCGTGGCGTTCGCCAGCGACGGTATCCAAGTATCCACGTCGAAGGCGCTGAAGTGGTGGCTGGTGGCTGGTATGCTAATGAAAATGAGTCGTTAAATTTGGCAGTTTTCGGCGGTTCCACATCTGACAGTTTCATTAGCCCAAGTCGTGCCGCACGGATCTGGCGCGGTCGCGGCACGAGTGAGAGCTTTTTTGTGCTGCTGCTGGTCCGTCCGTCTTTCGTTTCGCCAAGATGAACATGTATCGCGACTCATGAGTCATAGATGTTAGCAGACTGCTGTTGTTGTTCGTTAACTACATGGACATGTTGTGCACATTTGTTTGTGGCTAACAATTTGAATGAATGAATACCTATACGCCTTTCATATGAATTGGATTCTTTTAATCTCTTAAAATTTAAATAATCCCTGCCGGAATTGAAACTTTCATTATGGCAAATTTTCAAAATCGTAATGCCTCAACGGACTGTTTGAATGAACGGCTCATGTCATTGAAACCCCGTCTTTATAGTGATTTTAATTAATTGAACAAACTCGTAAATATAGAGAAATAAAACAATGTGATAATATTTATGCTGAAGTGAAAATAGTTCCCACCCATAATTTTGACTAAATGACACAATAACACGAGGCGAAACGAGGCGTTTTCTAAATTATTTTAAACGATTTGTGCATACTTGTACACTATGTTCACTATGTTATGACCAAATGTTAATGACTATAATGCACCTTTTTCATCATTGCTTTTTGTAAGAACATATGTAAGAACAAAACAAACCTGTGAATAATGTCGCCTTTTATAGTCTAAACCATATCATCAATTTTAAGAATATCAGGTTTTTTTATCAATCCACAATAAGCTTTGAAATGTAGCATCAAATACAGTTTCATTATTGCACAAAGTAAAGATAATAAAGTACTCCAATATGTTTAAATACATTGATATAGAAACACATTTAACATTAAAGAAAAAGAATAAATTATGATTATCAATTAATGTAAAAACTGATTTGCAAACATGAAATCTGAATAATTGGATAACTTAATAGGTTATCAGTGAAATATTTATTATTAAACTAAAGTTTGGTTTTATTTTTAACATGAATAAGCCTCATTTTGTAGCATATACACGTTAATTCAATGTAATTATCTTTTTAACGGCTAAAGCCAGGCGGAAACTAACTTTAAAAAAATGTTCGACAGATTCTCAGCGATAAAAAGATTTAAAGGGACCGGTACACGAACCGCGAACTCCAAGCGAAAACTCAAAAAAATGAAATCTTTACGTCAAAAAGTTTTCGGTTCGTGTAGCCGCATTTTTGCCACCGTTGCGCTCACAACGCTGCTGTCATTCTATGCAAGCGAAAACTTGCTGTCATTGCTCTTCAAATTGAAAACAAACAGTGTCTCGTTGACCTTTACATTTTTTAAATACCTTTTTTTAATAGTAAAATGGACAATATATTAATGAGCGAAGAGTGGTTGGCTTCATTAACATGGGTGGTTGAGCTTAATGAAGTTAA
>KB673002.1:381047-421548 GCA_000349145.1 Anopheles dirus
TTTTTTTATGCCAGAAATGGTTTCATTTTGAGTTTGCGGTCTGCTGTCAAAAGTTTGCGGGTTCAGTTTTCACCTCGAGGAGCTGAAATTTTTTTGACGTAAAGTTTTCGGCAATGCCCCCCTTTCAACCGAAAACTTTTTGACATCTCGGTTCGTGTACCGGTGCCTTAATATTCGATTTTAACATAACAGTGTGTGTCTCAGCTCTTATCGGTTGTTTGTAGTTTGCGAAATATTACATTGAGAACATTTAAGAACATGTATTTTTTTCCTGCGCGATGGTTCACTGTTTACCCGTTGATTCAATCTACAGTTATCCTTCAAACGATTGTTACATTAATTTCGTTCGCCATTCGTTCGTGATTAATTTTATAATATTGCGATTGTTTCTGTTCGAAACCTTCAATAACATTACAAATGAGCGCAGTTTACATCCTTTAGCAGGGTCATTTTGAAAAGCAAATGCTAGGTTGATATTTTATATCAAATATGTATAATACGGCCTTTTGTATAACTTTTAAAACAAAGCTACTTATATACATATCAAATAAACCTACATATTAAAATACGTAGCTATAAGTCTGCTGGGATTTTTTTAATGATCTTCCATACAATTTTCCATCCGATACTCAGATATTTTTTCATTTTTTTTGTCCACTTTATTGTTAATATATTTGATATACATTTTTGGATTGGAGTTTGTTTTAAACCTTCTATAATTAATGACAGCAAATTCAATTGACCTCTTTCTTTGGAAAGGTTGCGGTTGTCTGTATTGGTACTCATGGATTCGCTGTAAGTGAATTCAATCAATACAATTGAACAATTTCTCGATTTCCAGCAAATATTGACATTGTGAAAACAAACAAATCTCAACATCTATAAAATTCTCCCTAAACGGGGATATGATAACAACTTTTTCGCTATAAACCATTTACCAATCAAAAATGGAGACGCCTAGTTTCTTATTCTCCATTTTGTACTAATTTTTAGTTGCCTTTTCTATTGCGAATCGACTCGACCTAATCAGAGCCGGGGAAGTAAAGCTGTGATGGTTATCAACTCTCGATGATGGTGATGTCAGCCTCAGAAAATACTGAGTGGAGCACTTCACTAGAAAATTTGCGTGGCTCGGTGCCAGTAGAACACTGATTCTGTAGTGTAGCGTTCGTCTTGTGTAATCGTGTGCGCATCGTACTGCTTTGGCTTATCACACTCGACCCCGTCAGAAGTGTTTGGAAACAAGAGAAAGTATGGGCTGGCCCGTTGCAATGAGCGAAAGTAAGTGAGTTTATGTAATAAACTTTTTCAGTCAAACTTTTTACATTTAACATACTTTTTTGTTGAATATTCATGCATACACCTCTTAATAACCTAGAAACACGCATCTCAGCATCTCAGCAACCGCCACTAGGTGATTGAAGGCATCGAAAGGCTTTGAACGGGCAATGCTCATTAGCACGAGAGGCATCTCCAGCAGTAGCACTGTCGACAGCTGTCAAACAATGCATCAAATGTCAGTTCGTGATGATTAGCCCCATCCGATCGAGGCCGTAGGCGCCATTGCATGTCCATCGGCAACACATCGGCTAACCTGCCAACCTGACCCGGATATTTTTCCATCCACAACCATCCACAACTCCAGTTTCGAGTGCCTTCCAGGCAGCAGCAGCAGCTACCGCCACCAGAAGTCGAACGTCACTGTTACCAGCCAGTGGGAAATGTTACGCCGACGTCAACTTTCTCAAGCTCACCGTGGTTCTGTCCTATCGGGACGCATATCAATCGCAAACGATTGGGCGAGCACATGTTGGACCTATGTTCTCTTATCGCCGCGGGGATGGATGTTCAATTTTCCCCTGCAGTGCGGTGATAAAATCGCACACTTGTGGATTTCATTAAACAAAGCCCGGTCGAGAACTCCTGGTATGGCGGGTTTGGGGGCCTGCTCTTTAGCCTCGGGCGTCCGTTGATCGCACTCTTGTGCGGAACCGGTGGCAAACAGTGTGTATTATTAAATCCAAATGCTTATCTGGTGCGTTGCAGGTATTGATCTTGGAACATGGAGTTCGGAGCATAACTTAATTTGTTTCCAGACTGCAATAGCTCCGGGGGACGCGGAACTCGTATGACTCAGGTTTGGAAACAAAGGTGCAGGCCGTTTGAAATCCGTCTAGGCGTCGCGAGGTCTGCGGTGTCTGTGACACTACGAGGTTACGCGGGCCATCCAGCCAACCGCGGAACAAAAGAACCTTTGTGTGTTCATCCGGATCGTCTTCCAACGCGTTAATCTATCGATCTATTGGTTTGAGGAATGTTTTCCCTGTGGCAACCGGTGTAAGTTGTGCAATGCAACCTGTCCGGTCTGCAGAGACGTGCGCAGGTATATTCCGCCTGTCATAGCACAAACGTTCCTACAAACCTTTTTGAATACATCTCCTCACCCGACCGTACGGTGCGGCTTTTGTGCCAGATGTCACAACACTTGATAAAATCCTTCAGAAGCAAAAAAACACACATCCAAAGAAGGTTAACGACCATCGGAAGCGAAAAAAAGACACACACACCGACGTTCTCTACCAGTAACGCTTACGTGTGCCGTTTCGTTCGCTTTTTTTTTCGTTCCCACACCATCTCATCAATTGCCAAAAGTCGCCTCAAAGTAATATTTCATCTCGATTCCGCTCTTTCGGTCCATCCCGCTTCCCTCTCGCATTTACCTTTTCCTGAAGACAATATTGACAGCTTGAACCTCATCGGTCGAGTGACAGCAATTGACAGATCATTGTAGCAAGTCACAGAGCACACAGTAAGCCATGCGGAGAGAAGAAAACGTCCATCAAGCATCCTGTCCCGGCAACAGTGCTGCGATCGGGAGCAGCCCCCATCGAATACGGGGCAAGAAGAAGACTGCGCGGAAGAAAAATGTACCGAATTTGAATTCGGAAAAGTCCGCTCCTTCTCGGAGGACTAGCGCGACCAGCGCTGCGGAGAGCCACGCTCAGAACGAACTCCTCCTCCGTTACTTCGCCTTTCTCGCCGAGCTGGTCGAAAGACAACGCGACGCGCCTCAAGAGTCGTACGCGTTGGAGGCGAAAGGGAAAATTAATCATAAAATAAATAAATGACTGTGCCAGGCAGTCTAGCGCGGTAATTTATTATCGCTTCTCGTCATCATGCGACTTCGACGTCGAGCGCGGACGGGTGGGACGAATGCCGCTGCCCGCCACCGCGGAACGCCCGTTGTCTTTCCTGCTGCCCAACGCATCCAGGCCGCGCTGAGTGGTGGCACGTGCAGGGGCAGGCGGACACGGCAACGCGCGCCGCATCAGAGTTCGACGAGAACGAGCGCTGAGTTGCTGGTGTTTGTAAACATCGGGCCCCAGGTCCCCGGTGGCGGTGGTGTGCGCAAACATGCGCGCGTATCTCGCGGGCGCGCGTCCGCCCGCTCACACACTTATTCACAACTTTGGAAACAAAGCGAAAAAAGAGGGAAGATAAAATCGTCTCGCAACTGTATTAGAGAGACGCTTAGAAACGCGCAGAGGGTGATTCGTTTGCGCCTGTGGGCGTCTACGCACATAATCCACCCCTGGCTGGGGGGACACCCCATACAAGCAGAATGTGTAAGTATGAGTGGGTACAGGAAGAAGTTTTTCGAATATTTGCAGTTTTTTTTTGTCGTTGCTTCAAACGCCATTTTCGTGGTCCATTGGATTGTCGTTGTCAACTCGACTCAGCTGAATGCGCTAATTAAGCCCGATCACGCTTCTCCGCTCGATCTCATCGAGCATCAACCATCGGCACAACCTGTTCTGGTGCCTACATACACATCATCGTTTTCGAGATACCGCAATAGAGCGCTCCAAATTTGCGACCCAACCCCTGGCGACGGCTTGTCTGGTCGAACCGGCGATTGCCAACCGATAGCGATAGGCAATCCGCACCGATTTCGGGCGAACGGTGGCGAACGGTTGCTCCATCCCCGTCACTTGCCCGAGCGACTTTTGGCACGATAAGTCTAATCAGCGCGTCGAGGTCATAGGCCGGCGACAAATAGCAGCCCCTAACCTTCGCCTTTGCGTGACAGTCTTCGGAGGCATCACGGGCTGACTTGAGTCGAGCGGCCGCTGCGGCCTAGATTCGATGCCCGGTGGCGTTTCGACTGGGTGAAATTAGTCCCGAAACGCGTCTGCCCAACACGCCAAATGCGAAAGCGAACCGGTATCAGCGGCGGTTGGTCCCGTCCCGTGTGGACTCACCACGGGCTTATCAGCCCTGGCCGCTGATGTAGCGCGGCGATGGTATTACGTGAGCGCTAAGTTTGGATGTTTACGATCGTCGAGCGGTCCGGCGTCCAGGACGGAGTTGTTTGTCACGCGGGAAGAAAAGGTCAGAGGTTTGCATTTGCACCAGCCAGCGGTCCGGTTCGGTTAATCCGAATGGAATGGACTAGGTTTTTCCTTCAACGGTTAGCCCATCGAGTAAGTACCATGAAGCGTAGCGACGTGATTGTGAGTTGATTAGTATGAACAACAATTGAAGGTTTAGGTAGGTCTTGGTAATTCTCTGACACTATGTTTCTTCGTATATGTTAATTAAATTGTGATGAAATAGAAATGTTGTGTCGAGGAATCTAACACTACTTTTGACTTTAATGAATGATAATTTTAAATTTGTCACTCTCAACAACAATAACTATAAAATATTGCCATCAAACATCGTCACTCCTACAAGCAGCTCCTTTAGTCTTGCACCGAAGTTCCTTCAGTTTTGTATGCTTCATACTGGCCATGTTCTTGGTCTAGACAAGATCTGTTGAACAGTTCCTAGTGTATTCCTAGTATATATACTGTACTATTAGTTAATCCCACTCTCACTCACGCACTCCGTTGATTCTAGAATCCCTGTGGCTTCTGATAATTTACCTAGAGTGAATTCAATTCAGACGACCTTTAAAAGAGGAGTTGAAACTCTCCTAGATCAGTTGAACCATTCTATTCACTAGAAAGAAGTAGCTTAGCTACTCACTGTTATTCAATACAATATCGATGTAAGATTAATAGAACATGTTGATTCCGAGCTACCCTTGACAATAAACGAAAAGTTAACATTCAAACAAGTTAAGATATTTACAGCTATTGAAGTAAATAAAATCTGTTGTGAAATGAAACATGTGTAACAAAGTACCTATCTAGAAGTGGAATAAAGTTTTCCACTCAGTAAACCTATCACAACAAACGAAGTGGGTACTAGAAAGAACATGCATAGTCCCAGAACAATGTTATCTTACTGATTGAAGTGTGCTCCGTACTGAAAGCTAGTGCTATAAAAGAGTATTGCATAATAAAAAGAAAACAGAGAGCAGAGAACATTACAGGATCATGAGATCGTGAACTATGCAATCGGTTTTATAAGAACTAAATGTTCTTCGCTTTGGCGCAAATAAGAATATGGTCAAGATCTTCCCGAGTATATTGAACATGCAAGGCTAATTGAACCAAACAATGGGCTTCACATTAGTTAGTTAGTTTTCCTCGCCAAATTCAATCTTTGATTGCAAAAAGTGAGGTTTTATGATAGATGGAGTTCACTCTCCAGTTGAAATTTGGCACCGGGAGACTTTGAAATATTTTCTGTTTTTCTTTAATACGATTTCTACACCATAACATACTCTTTACTGTTTTGCACCACGTTCCAGCTCATGTTTTGATTCAGCTCTAAAGTGTGCGGAGAAAGAACTAGGGTGTGGTCCGGTGCATTGGGACCCCGTTTCTTCGCAAACGCTCACCTACACTTTGCAGCTGGAAGTGATTGAGTTATGGAAAAATACTCTCCTTCTGGCCTATAATTCCGTCAAGCCCTCGTTCCCAATCGCGCCTTTGCGCCAAGCTGTCTAATAAGTTGGCTTTAAACAGGGGTTTGACAAAAAGGCGTTTGTAAGCGGAGCAATTGTCCTTTCCCAACGATGCCCCCGTCATTAACCGTCGTGCTGCTGCTGCTGGCAGAACTTTCCGAGAAAATGGGTCCTTTCCGTGGGACAACAGAACGGCAGCCACCCGGTAATTCCGATAAATGGTCACCGCGGCGCACCCTTGCATGAGAAAGCCTCAATGCCCATTCGCGCACTCGTAGCGATGATTTACCATCGCACGATACGCGATATGATTCAGCCTTCTCAACGTCCTTGAGAACCGTCCGTACGCTGCGGTGACAGATATTAGAAGTTATCTTTTTGCAGCTGGGTGCACGGCCGTCGATAACAGGAACTCATTCTCGCTCCGCAAACAACACTGATTCACAGCAATTAAAGGCGAAATCCGTGAGCGACGGTGTCGGTGGCGAGTGTGGACACTAAAACGCGGCGGGACGTAATTTCACAATGTCACCCGGGCGCGCTGGCACACACCTCCGCAACTGCGTCGATTATTGGACCCTTCTACACCAGTTTGTTGGGTGTGTGTTTTTTTTTTGTTGCTCCATTCGGTCTGGTCGTTTATCCGACCACCATCACCACCTCCACATGACGGACCTGTCCATAAATTACCTATGGTGGCGCTCCGCTGTTCGCGTGCCGTACATCCAACCCTTTTTAGAACGCTAATGGCGGATGACGACAGGGTGGCATGGGGGCGCTTGGTGGGTGGCGTGTGTGCCACTCACTAAATTTACCCGCTCTTGTTGTTTCGCCCGTAATTGGACCATTTTGTTGCCGGGAGAATGCAGGGAGTGGGTTTTTTTACAGATTGCAATGGGGTTTTTTTTTGTTTGTTGCTAGTCGAGAGCCGGACGGGAGAATTTACCGCACGAGGCACCCCCGAACAATTACCAGAAAGCATGCAATTGTACCGCGATCGCATGTACTTTTGCCATCGGACATTACCAGTGCCTACTGATGTCGGTGCGCAACAAGAAACGCAGCACGTTATCTACGCGAGCGGCAGTAAGTGTTGGCAACGAGCAATAATCCCACCCCTAAAGCTCACTTCGAACGATCGGTGTGCAGCAAGCGTCCCAAAGTGACACTCTCGATCGGTTTAGATCTCAATCAGGCACTGCGTCCAGAATCCCACGCTCATTCGAGACGTCAAATCTAATAGATTTCTAATAGCTGTTCGCAATTCCACCCGTTTCGATTAATTTCCTATCCGATCGAACCGGTCGTAGTTGGCCCCCCGCTGGATTGGAAGTCGCTTTAATCTCTCCCATTATACCACATGTAGGACCGGTTTTTAGATACACCCCAAGGTTCGTACGTCTGTAAGATCGCAAAATCTTCGAGTTGGCTCAATTCAACGCCAGCAATTCAAATCTCCACCGATGGCTCCCGTTCCGGCTCGGGTCGACTTAAAACTATACTTCTAGCGTTGACGCGACGGTTTGGAAGGCATGACTTTAATGATAGAAAAAAAGGAGCACCCTTCATTAAAACGCCCACCAGCACGCCGACTTCCTTCGATATGACAGTCTGTGTTAAATGAACGTATGGATCTTTCGTACGCCTCGAACAGCCGGAACCCACAGACCCACCGGCGACACCGGGGTTTGCCTCCTCACTGCGCCCATCTCAACACCGACCAGTGCGTCTTCTTGTGTGGTCCGGTTCTTCGGTTTACACGCAGCGCAGCGTCCCAGAGATGGCCATCGACGCTCACGGATATGTGCGGTTGTGGCGATATTTATTTGGACTGCGATCGACTGCGTAACGCAAACAATTCACTTTTTTTCTCGAAAGCCCGGCAATGACGATTCCGAAAGGCTCTACCCACTCTCCCTCAGCCTCAAGGCAGCCACCAGCTAGTTCTGTTTGCCCACCCCGCTTCTGGGATTGCTTGTTTGAAGATACGGAGCGGCAATCAGGAAGTACACAATGTAAGCACCGATCATGCATCGACACGGCGTATTATTGGCTCGTGACGGCTACTGGATATGCTGCGTGCCCGTAGTGGGTGTTCGGCGAGCTTCGTTGGTGATCGATTTAATGGAATGGCTCCCCCGATACCTAAATCTCAGCACCATCTCCATCACTTTGATCGCGTGCTACGAAATGCGAGCGAACGAATGAGAAAAAAAGACCGTTGATATTGAATCAACAATCAACAGAGCAACACGGCAACGCGTGCTGGGCACATATTAGTGGATGCAAATATTTATGACCTAATTAGCCGCCGAGGCTGCGCACGGGGTGAGGTGAGGGCGAAAAAAAAGCCAAGATGATTAAACAAACCATTTGAGCTCCGACACGTCCAGTGGGGGCCTATTTGAAGTTTGGAAGCCAACCTCAGTAACAGTGGATCGTTACGTGCGAACTCGCTGTACGCTACGGAAGACAGGAAGACGATTCGAGAGACGATATGATGTGATCGACTTTGAGCTAACAAATGTTACAAAAAATCTTTCATTAGTGAGCTGAACAATTGCATTACTACAACCACATTACAAAAGCATGCTGGCTAGTGGAGTGCCGCTAATTATTGACTGGAGAAGGCCGAAGGCAGTTATGAAATATTAAGTCGGCATTAATTCGACACAAAACCTGCTTAAGTGTGATGTCTTGTATTTTTGAACAATTTATTTAACGAATTTTATATTGCTTCTACTTCTACAACTTTTCATGATTTCATATTTTTATCACTAACATCATTTCTTCTGTTGTGATCATAAACATCCGCAAATTTGGGGTAGTTCATAACAAATGCCTCTTCCTTCAGTTACGCAACATGAATTTGAAGTGCGACATTGTTTCATTATGCTTTCCAACATTTTCGTTTCTTACTTCCTATAAAAGGCTTGAAATGGATCGGAACGTTAGGAGGAAAATTAAATAATCATTTAATTAAGAGAGTTTACTAAATACACAAGCCAAATTTGATGAAAACCCGTCAAAATAAATGACAAGTACCTTCTCACTTGCTGATCAAAATGATAAGCCGTTGTTTTCAAAAAGTAGTAAAAAAGGATAGCCGTGAGTATTACAATAGTATAATTTTGTCTTAAACATAACTACATGAATTCAACTGGTGGCCTATTAACTACATGTTGTTTTTTTGTTAATCATTAATATTATTTTATAATTACCCACATTACTTTTCCACTTCCATCCTATGAAATTCACTGTAGATTCTACCTTGCGTCAATGCCCAGAAACATATTATGTTGTATTATATTGTACATTATCTCCTTCAGTCTACTATTCACTTTGGTTTTTTCTTTAGTTAATCATCAATTAAATTTATGACGATATTGTTGTATCAACCTTCCTCTGACAGGAAAAAGAAAGAAATAAAAAAAAACAGCGCTAAACACTATAAAAACTATATTTAATACATCATAAGTCCGACGGAAGCTAATTTTTAAACAGAAAACCAATTTAAAAGATTCAGCAAAGTTCCTATAATTTGTTCATATTGGCTGCCTGTAACCAAACTTTTCGAAACAGGAAAAACTATCACGACAAAACTGCCTAAAATAACAGATAACTAATTGTGATTTAATAGCATAATATTGCTAAAATGAGTTATGATGTTATACATCATTTAATATCGTTAAAGTAAAGTAATGTTTACTCTTCCCGAGGCTGTTGTAAATAAAGATTCAATTTTCTCGGATTTTTCAATGTTACGAATTGAATGTTGCTAAAACTTTACTATGAAACAGTTCGAGATAATAATTTCGGTTGTTACTTTCATACAAAAGCAGGTAACCATTTTACAAGATACGTTACTGTTACAGTTTCTGTTATAAAACATAGATTCTGTCGAATTCTTATATCCATAAAAGTAAAAAAGCAAACTCCTCCTGATACCCTTAAAACAAATGAGAAAAATGTAAACAGACACTGAAAATTTTATGATCTTCATGAAATGATTACATTTTTTCCATTTGATTGTTCATTTATAACTTTTCGTAATTTTTATTTATAGCTAATAAATATGGCTACACGTAATTTCAGTTCAAATTTAATTCTTCTGGGTTTCGAAACTCAATAGATCCTGTTCCGGTCCACCTATCGTAAGAGATGTTATCATAACCATCCAGAGATATCGTTGTCTATTCAAATTAATTATTTCGAAATTTATCGTAGCCTTTTCATGTCGAAAGCTGCATGGGAACAACATGAAAAACGTCGCATTTTACCTTCGTATGCATCACAAGCATCTAGGTGTCAAAGGAAGCAATAATAAGCCGATAAATGTACGCCCATCGAATTTGCGTACGGGTTCGATCCGTGAGAAACCAAATCCTGGCCAAACTTTGAGCTTCCCGCCCGCCTAATCGCTTATCGTTGTTGTCGGGGAAATCGATAAAATTATTTACGATGATGTCCACGGGTAACGTTGAAGTGGTCGCTCTCCAGTGTGCATCAAACCGCGCATGCCGTGTTCCACACGCGTGGATCAAATGTCACGTCATAACACTTCATTTTATGTGTTTATTTGCTCAAATCGTCCACCACTAATCGGTGGCTGCAGCGGCCCCGACACCAGCAGCGTTCTCGTGCTCCACGGAAGGATTTCTGACGCGCAGGTGCGACAGACGTTCCTGTGTCGTTCGGCTCGAATCGGACACCTGTGCGTGTATGCAAAATTTGGAAATAAATGCAAATGATAAGACGCACGTTTCCCACGAACGAGAAAACATGTTAACCCCGCTGCTACTCCGTTTACGATTCCCTAACGGAACTTGCTGCGCAAAATGGCCACAGACTTCCGAGAGCTTTCGAACACTTTCTCCCGGCGTTATGAGTTATAGTTTGGAATTACAAATTTGCACCAATACTCCCATTGAGCGGTGGATATCCCTACACGCATTGCGATGGTATAAACAACAATCAAAACGGCCATTGTCAGCTCGCAATGGGCGACGGGTGACGCAATCGCAAGCATATCAACCGACAGCTTGATGCGGACCTAACGCGAATCTTATCAACTGACCACCGGGAAAATTGGGTCTGTTCGAAGAAGGCACCAGGCACAGCACCACAAAAACAAAAAACAATCATCTTCACCGAGAAGCCGCGAAACGTCCACTTTCACGCTAATGTATGCTAACGATCGTGCATAAATGATTGTCGCGCCGTACCGCCAACGGCGGAGGCATCGCTACTTGACGCAGCAAAACTCGTCTTCCCCCATCGGGTATTAACCGTTTTGTTCGCGACCTTGCCGAACCGATCGGAACGTCCTTAATCGTCGCAGCCTTATCCACCGGGCTGTGCCGCAGTACCACGGAGCACCCGGATCGCCGCGGACATATCGTAAATCCCGCACGCAAATGGCCCATACGGGCACTGATATGCCGTATTTTATCGGGTTGATTTCAATCGTTATGCTAATCGTTATGATGGAAGATAAACATATATTTTTATTACATTTCACCTCCAGCTGACATCGCCATTATAGCGGAGGCAAAGCCAAACATAGTTTACAAGCGAATATTATTTAACATATAGCGAAATGCTACTAACACTCAATCTTGCTGGAGGGTTGAAAACTTTCTGTCCCAGGCTGCGTCTTGCTGAAGGCTAGAGGTCTCTTTATAATTGCGGAATACGTGATCATGAACTTCTGAAGATCTTGTGAAGCATTTGCAAGTACTGATGACGCATAAATTAGCCTGATCTAACATATAGGATGTCCAAAATATTAAAAAAAAATCCAACAGCAACGTGACCACCACTTTTGCTGGTTCCGAATAACAAACTTCACTGATGATCTCTAACCTGATCCGGTTCTGACATGACACAATCGATTTCGGCACAAACTCACGCTCACACAAGTCTTTCGCGACTTTGTGGGCCAGCGGTGAGCCCCTTTGCTAGAAGTAGAAGCATTTTATTTTTAGCTGCTGATGTAACTTTTTCAGAGGAATCGTTTCGCTGAGCCTGCCCGGACTTGCCGTGTGAGCGTGTGTGTGTTCGTATGTGTATTGGGTTACGTCTGTGTTGTGCTTACTAATTTAGTGATGAAAGTGTGTTTAACCTGTCTGTCAAAACAACACACAAACTAAGGTAAGCGACCGAAAGCCCCCCAACGCCAAACAAACGCACAGGCGGAGCCTAAATAATGCTACTTTTTTCTCCAGATGTTGTTACTATCTGCATCATGTGCTTATTAAAACATTGCAAACGTGATGTACGTAAAAAGGCAACGCTGAGCAACAATGTGGGAAGGAAAATTGTAGGCTTTTGTCGTTAGCGTTTGTTATGACGTCGGTGAGGTTACGTCGGTTCCGGAGCAGTAAATGAAAATAGAGAAAAGTTCATCTGGAAGAAGAATATCTCATTTCACTGTCTCTGTGGCCCACATGATCCAGAGTCGAAAACTCACCCACCGATTACAGATCGAAAAAAAAACAAATCTTTTCAATCTTCTACTATCATTGAAACTTTCTTCAACTATTGCACATCCTCCTGTCGGCATATGATGACAGCGTTTGCTACGCAAACACGGGGAAACAAAAAAGAACCCTAGCCGCTGATCGGCATATCTCTCTACCTCCGCCTATCTCTTCAAACCGGTGAGGCTCCACGACACGTCACGTCAAAGACACTCTAAACAGAAGAGCAAATACAAATCTTTGCACATTTATGAAGTTATAACATTCCGCGCAGCGTTCACCGTTTCCGCCTACGTTCGTCATAGCGCGCGAGGCACGGCACGGTTTGTTGTGTTGTGTGTTGCCGCCGTATTCCACCGACAGCGCAGGCTACTGTGTAACCTTTCCAGCGGGAGACACGATGGAGCCGTCCGGATTCGCTGTGCTGGCAGGGAGCCACACACTTGCGCGGCCCCGACCGGCTACGCGTGGCCGATTTTATTGTTTTCAATTATGGTAAACCTGTCCAAGGGGCTTGCCCAGGCTCGCAAGATTCATGAGAGTCATCAACACCGTGTTCGACACGCGATCTTACTGCGATTTGTTGTAACCTTGAAAGATTTCCAATGGTGGCCTTGTGGTGTTTGTTTTGTTCCTCGCTCGTTGTTAGATTACTGGAAGTCAATTTGACCGTATTGAGTCACCCTCAGGCTATCATGAATTAGTGTCAGTTTTTCGTTCTAATATTCATAAAAAGATCCCCAAGTTCCACACCTCCTTTATTGAACATATTGAACATAGCAGATTGAACATAGTAGAACGAAGCGATGTTCCATAAGTTCCATCTGGAAAGACGATAAAAATTTAATAATAATTCAGATTATCGATTTTGAAACGTATGCTCAGGTTTCAGCAGAGTCAAATTTTCAGCAATCCATTAAGAGTGTTAAGACCTAGACTTTAGTTTATATCAACTTCCATTGCCTCTTTGTTAGGCTTGTTCGGTATGATTCACTTCTACAACGCACTAGAACACTGATTTGAGTTTAATTGGAATATGAACAAACTTTACACTATTGTATTGTGGCAGTGGTTTTTACTATTTATGTTATATGCTAGTTTTTCTGCATCTTGTTCAATCTTAACCTCAATTGTATAACCAAATATATATGATAAATATATAATTTTGAAAATTTAAACAAAACTCAAACCATTGTTTTGTGTTAACCAGATAATCGTTTTGAAAAAAGAATAATTTACTGATAACTAAGTCATAAACTTGAATGACTAGACTATAAGACAACAATAAATATTGTAAACAATAAATATAGGCCGTTTTTTCGAAGAAAAATATTAAATGTATTGATACAAGATTTGAACAAATAACATTTTTTCTGTTGGATGTGAATATTTTACCATAAATGGTGCTTCAAATCATTGCAGACGTATAAGTAGATTAGATAAAAAAAAAGTCATAGAAGTAACAAAAATTTAATATTTGCACAGCATTTTGTACCTAAAACGCTAACCAAAACAAAAACAAATTATTGTGCGTAGTTCTAAGTCCTAACTACTCATATGCCTAATGAACCCTTTCCCAAATTAACAACATGTGAAACGAATATATTATCATTTTAGATGCACCGAGCGCCTAATTCAATCACCCCTAATGCTCACAAAAATACTAATCCAAAGACGCGGTGAAAACTGCGTATTCTAAACTAAGCAACGCATTAGCACGTATGTTTCTTCCCGAGCTCATTCTTACCGTCTCCTTGTAGTTATTCCCTTCCTGTTCGAGAGCCATTCTGACGAAGCAAAAGTAAAATGAGAAACCCAACTGCGCCGTTTCCCAAATTGTTTACCAATCGATATGGCTGTTCATAATTTCCCAAAGCAGGTCAAGCCATGCTACTGCCATTAGCAACGCGTGGCGCATCCAGCAACGCGCGCCACATTGCATTCGCGGCTCGCCAAGGCGAAGAGACAGGCCGGCGACGGAGTCCACCTTCGCCAGGCGGTGCAACGGCCAGACCCAAGGAAGGCCACGTTTCCTAAGCGCGGTAGCACAACCGGGAGGTTTCCCTGCTGCAGTCCGTGCAATTTGTAGTAATTGGATTACGTGCTATCCATACCGTTGGCCCATGAAAATTTCAAAGAAAGCGAAAACAACAAAAAAAAGATCCACAACAAATACGCAAACTGCACCCACCCCGCAAGCGACACTGCCGAAGTCCACCACGCCCGTTCAAGGGTCCGGTACCCTGCTCGGCGGAGGCCGGATTGTGTCGCTGCGCCGTGAAACCTTGCTCCAATTAGTTGGAAAACGAAACTGAAAAACCAAAACCGTCACGGTTTGCTTCGCCTGTTAGTCGGTTTGGAGCATGCCGAGTCCAATTATTGCCAGCCCGGGTTTCTTGCTCCCGGTGATGTAACCATCTTCTTCGCAGGAAATGGGGGTACTTATGGCGCCGTTTAAGTGTTTAAATATTTCTTCCCCCACAGTGCGGCCCGATAAGTGCGAGATAACATGACACGAATGGCACGAGCTTTTGAACTTCGGCTCCTTTGCGATGATGTTGGGTTTGGTTTGTTTGGATGGAACCTACAATCGCACAGTTACAACACGTCGCAAGCACAGCGTGCAGTTTGTTAATGGTGATATCTTTTGTATCAGTTAAAGCAATTCGCATTTCTCCTTTTCAAAGAAAAACATATTTCAAATACATAAGATACAACGGGTCCTACCGATGTCTTGGTCTTGACTGCCCGGTTAAAGAAGGATATTACGTTTGCAATTGCATTCATATGGCACCCCTGGCTGCCTAAATTTATTGCGCCAGAAAAATAACAATTCAAAATGGATATGTTAAAACCACACCTTCACTTTAAACGTGCAGAGATTGGATATCTGAATGTATGATCCCATCAAAGCACCTGTTGATGTGTCACGCGCAGTTTACCCTGCCATTACTCTGTATATAATTTCTTTTTTTGCTGCTGCATTAATTATTAACTTAGGGTTGATGGTGGAGTCGTACGGTTGAACACCACTGGTAATCTGAATTTGATCGAATCAAGTGTACGCAGCACTGATTATGTAGCTACGGATATAATTAGGTCAATGAGAGACAAGCGTAACAGACACGGGCCTTCAAAGTTTACTGTCCCAACAAATAAGAAGAGCAATAGGTACTGTAGTCAGCTGAAGTGGGACTATAATGATAAGTTTATATGATACAGACATACGTAGGTAACTTAGAATATCTACATTAGACTTGGTATATAACATTGAAGCTTTTTAACTTTTTAAAATAACTAGTTTTCGTAAGTAGTTGAATCGTTATGGTACAAAAAGCAATATCGTATATAAAGTCTTCGTTTGCTATAAAAGAAAATAAAAAAGTCGTGGAGCAATGTTGCCAGCTCAAACGTTTTAGAATTGCGTATAATAAGCTTATTTATAACAAAACAACACGATTTTGCTTATAGACCCCGAACATTTTAGAACACGTGTGATGATTTTCATCTAGTATTTAACAAAAGCGAAACATTTAGTACGTAACTAAAAAGCTACTCGTAGCATTCGACGTAATTTGTGTTCTTCATCGTTGGACTTTGAATAAATTGTATGTTGTATACGTATCTTTGATTATCAGTGATAATTAAAGTGGCCAACAATTAAATTCCGTGTATTACACCTGCATGCAACCAACAATATTAAAGGAATCTCTCTCTATGTCTCTCTTTCTTAATTCAGGCATCTAAACGCTCATAATGTCTATCGCAGCACTTAATCTCGCTGAAACATAAATCTCCGGTAAACATTTTCACCTCCGCCCAGTGCGCCAACCAACTCCAGATCAAATTTCCGACGCTCAGCATTAAAAAGGCCAGTGACGGTGGTCTGCGGTGAATAATAATTAAAAATCACCACCGTCCGCCATGCGCGTTCTAGGCGATCGTGTTTCTAGCGTACAATTAATGAATCACCGCACGTCGAACACTTGACGAGGCAAGTGGGCGTTCGCCGGAAGGGGCACGCCGGAGATGGGAACGGAGAACGTAGTCCCATCCGGGGAGGTTAGAGGTGGTCGAACGAAAAGAGCATAAAAAACCAGCACGCATCGCATGTGTCCGAGATGATACGAATGCGATTCTCGTCAGCGGCACCGCACACCACTAACGACGACAACTTCCTCCAGCTGAGTGCCAGCAGTTGCATTGGCTCCCGCGCATTCGCTGACCCTATCGGAACCGCTGAGAGTGCTTCCGTCGCAGCAGTGGCGTGTTTCCTTGGCATTTCCTTAATAGCCAGCACCGCGTCACGCTCGGGGACTTCCATCAGCGACTTCCATCCGGCAAGTGGTTTCCGCTGGTTTCGGTTGGTGCATCACTGCGCTGTGGGATGATCCGAAGGGAACACATGACACTTCGAATTAGAGGTCTGTCCACTTGTGAGCTTTATATCATTTCATGTTTATACAGAAATTTCAAGGAACAATTTATATGTTTTGTTTAAGTAAAGCTTAGATGCTTACAACATTATCTGCAACAAACAAGCTGGTATGTTTCTCATGACTAATTAACATTACTTTTAATATAATTCCGCGTTGAAGTGCAACGCGATCGGTCGACCATCGGATGAGGGTCTACACTGCAACCCTCATCATCATCCGCTTCTTTGCTTCCTCTGCAGTGAGCGCGCGCGCGCGCGCCAGAAAAACGTGATCGCGTCGATGGCGGCACAATGTCTGGCAGTGTCGCCCCATACAATCACACTTCATTCCACCCAGAACCTGTGGCTCTGTGTTCGTAGAACGCAATGTATGCAGCACACTGCCCTTTTCGCGGTTTCTTCCATCGCAGCAAAACCGTGCCACACGCTTACGCCCATTCTCGTTTGCCCACATGTAGTTTGCCCTTCATGGATTCGCAGCCGTAGCGCTTTGTTTTGTTTTTGCCACCGCATTAGTACCCGGACCATGGGTTGCGTATCGCGCTGTAATCTCTCCAGCCTGGAACGTTCGTTCTCCCCCAAAACACATTCTTTTCTGTGCGCTTCAAATATCATGTATTTAAAACTCTTTCGAAACGCAACGCGCACTCACCAAATCCCGGGAACGAATTCATCAACGATCGATGTCACGCTCGGCTGTCGCGGAAAGCTACCACGATGCTACCAAACATTTGGCAACAACAGCAACAAAAAACCCCCACGGAAAATAAAACAAACCGCCAAAGCAATTTCCGCACCTCGTAAAGTGACTTTTCTGCCCGTTTTTGACAACCGTTCTTATCTAGATCGGTTTCGCCGTGGTGCGATTTCGTGCCGCAACTAACAAGCAGCGATAAGCGGCGCGCATGCAGTATACTGCAGCGTGGCATGGTAGAAGTGTATTTTTCTTCCCGTCGTTTTTTTTTGGGGTTTAGAACGAATTTTCGTCGTCCGTCACAACGGGGTTCGCCAAAAAGCGCTTGCTGCGCTCGGAAAGGATTGTGGCGACCGAAAGCTGGACCAGGCCAAGAAATCTCTATCGACTGCGGTGTCCATTGTGTTTCGTTTTTTGTTGTTTCTTCTGTGTTTTTCAATATCTTATGCATGTACCGTTTCTCGCGCTCTTATCTGGGGCGTATCGAGATGGTTTATTTTTCTTTCAAAGCACCTTTTTTGTTGTTGTTCAGCTTACCTGTTGATTGTGTGTGTTGATTTATCTAGTGTTGCAGATTGGCCATTTGATCCGACTAAACAATATGAAAATAGCGAGTGAAAACGATGCTTCACAGCTTCTCTCGATTGATTTTTTATTTAAAGTGTCCAATAACTATAACATAAACTACCTCACGTTTAATGTTTTTGCGCCATTACGGATCGGTTCGAGATTTATTGTATTCGCGATTCGACATTTTTCGATCCCAAGGCTATCCTGATCGCGGCTGGACCGATCGAACTGCGCCCGAACGAACCAAAACAGGACGAAACGAAAGGGTCCCCGGCCAAGCTCGGCTTTTAAGCGTCGCTCTTCGTTGTTTTGTTGTTATTGCTTCTTTTGCTTTCGGTGACTTTCTTTGATGTCATCAGAGTAGCCGCAGTAGCAGGCAGCAAAGGGAAAATAAACGCAACAACGAAAACAACGCCTGACAATGTGGAGTTTTGTGCCGCGGATGGAGGAAAAGAAAACAAACGCATCAACATCAAAAAGCCGCTCCGCCATGTCGCGATTCGCGAGCGTGTGTGTGTGTATGTGTTCACCATGAGAGATCTCTTATTAGGTATGTTCAAATGTATGTTTTTTTTGTTGGCGAAAAGTCATTTTGCGATCCCCGCCGTGATACAGTTATGTTTTGAGGCGACCCATCCTTTCAGGCCATATTTTGCTCTTTATCGTTGCTGCTATTTTCTACGTTTTCTTCTTCCTCTTCCTCCACCGCCAGGAGACCCATCAACATCCAGCTGTATGCATGCAAGTCGTCAAGAGGAAACTGGCCCGTTTTGGGAGGCTAAATTGATGAGTTTGTCATTTCGACATGTGGAACGATATAGCGACCACGTTTTGGAAATTTTTCGGTAATATTCAAAGCCAGTGCCGCGTGCGCTGCAGGAAACGATCGCAGGAAGTATGCAGCCATCTACGACGTATAATGCATTTATCGGAAATGTTGTCGGACTACGTTTAATTATCGTTGGCATAGCCGCTTATCGTTGTGAGTTATATTTTTTGAAAAGGTTAGATACATTTCGGGTTCGTTTCCACTGCTACGAGATGAAATCAGCAGAGCTTCTTTATTGATTAATTTAATTATTCACAGTTTTTATGTCTTTGTATTGTTTTTGTATTTATTATTGTAATTTAACGACGCTTCTTTCCCAGCGAATAGACATTCTTATGGCTCTTGTTGTCAACATTTATCTGGTAAATTATATGGCATGGTCCTAACACGTTTTGAAATGCACTCTTACTCGTACAATTCATCGAGTCGCTTCGATTCAATAAATTACTCGTTTTGAGAGTCGTTTTCCCCGAGACGGCGAATGAATTACTACTCGAAATGAGTTAGATAAAAGCAAACAAAACACTCCACCGTGAGAAGATGAGGCAATCCATTAACAAGTGAGATTTGTCACACTAACTCACTCCTACACACATCGCTTGTCATGTTACTCAACTAAGAATAGTGTATCATTTAATAGTTTACAAACCCAGAAATTGTCAGAAATTCCAGCAATGCTACCTACCTTGTCATCATGCCTGAAACAAATGCAAATTCTTAGACATGCTTCAAGCTACTCATCTAGAGAGTGGCGGATCAATACGAACACCCAAAGCGGATGGACATGATGGGTCCTTGTTTGACCTTGTGTATTCGAAATAATGTGAAATTTGTTTGAAATTCTGTAACATAATTTAAAGTTTTCATTAACTTGTTGCAAACTCTGACAAAATACTAACTGGGAAACTGACAAAATACTAACTGGAAAACTGGTGAAACGTTTGTTTATAGCATTTTTCCCCGGGGAAGATACCTTCCATAGTGATGGTAGTTTAGAAAGCTTTATTCTGACATATTAAATACCAAGGAGTGCTGTATCAAACAATCAACATATTTGTTTGTATACCGTATTTAATGAGAGATTTGTATCTAAAAGTAAATTGTAATATTTCTAATAAAACACCATAAACAAACTTGCACTCCAATCACAAGTCCCAAAAGAAGAAAAAAATGTTAAATTTAGATTAGGATATATCGTGTGGTTTGGTAAATTTTCGAACGTGAATCCTTAAAAATCTCGCTGCACTTCAATGGGTTTGAGCTAAAAATAATAAATGTGGTGTGTGTTTAAATATATCTCCTATGTTTGTCATCCCAGTTGCACAATATGCAAATTAAACGGTACGCTAAACAGTATAGAATGTTATGCATATCGTATTTTTTATCATCTGTTTCGCACTTGAATCGAAAATACGCACGTTCTCTACCAAACACCATCAGAACGACATATCGAAATGATTTCTTAACGATGCCGCCACAGTACCGCTATCAAAACGCTGAAAGACCTCATGTCCCTATTGACGTATACGGCGAAACACTTCGGGGCAACCTGCGCAAGCGTGCCCGGCCTAATCGACAAGTACGCAAAGCTATCACAATCGCTGCGACCGATCTCTCAATCAAGCCCCGACCAGCATGATTTGTTTACCATCCGATGACAAATTGTCTTCCGATCTGAGCCGGATCGTCCTCGGGGGCCGGAACAGTGATGCGTGATGCGTGGAGCCTGTTGACACAAGCGACTCCGGGCACGGTGCAGATAGCCGGGGCAAGAGCAAACATTCTCTCCCGGAGGTAGCGCTGGGCTGCCGGTTGGAAACCACTTTCCTCGACCGATCAATCAATGCCCGTGACTCGCGCCTTTTCGTTACACTTTCCCACACGGCACGCAGCGGTCGCGAGCTGGCAAAATCGTTCATTAGCATATTTCTCGGAAATCCATCACGCTGATCGAGCCTCTGCTTCCATCAATCAGCAAGCGGTCGCACACACATTCCAGTGGCACAGGTTACTCGTGGGACGCGTCTCCCCGCTCCCGGGCGGACGTCAGGAACAACAGGTAGAACCAACTTCCGGTCGCAGCGTCGGAGAAAACTGTCACGGTAGTGCGATCGATCTTTCGCGCAGGCCGTCTGGGCCTGTGGTTGCGAAATTCATCAAAGGGGTGGACGAGATATTGCAACACACCCGGCCCCCGAGCCCGGAACGAAGATGATTCCCCGGCAGAAACGAAGCCATCGACAGACTTTGGGGCGACGACACATCCGTCCCGTGCGAAGGTGAAGGTCTTTTTCGTTTTCCCCTTTCCGGCCACGCGAGACCGGTGGGGTCGAGTTGCGGCCAAACCCGGACACATTCCATCCGCTGCGATGCGACGCGTTATCGGTCGTGAGATAACTCTGCTATCGTTCGCTGAAATCGTGCGAAGGAATTCGCGTCTAGGGTTGCCTTTATGTTTAACCCTTGTGCGCGAACGTTAGAGCCACGGCGTGGAGTTCGCCCAGTCAAAGGGGAACGTTTTATCGCACAAATTGCCCCCGTCATCGAATAAACGGCTTCTAACATGTTTGGCTTCTCTTCACTATGATTCGTTTGCGAAATGTTGCGGTAATCGGAAACATCCGGTCACCGGAAGGAACAAACCACCTGAATGGTCAACCATATGGTACAGTTAGGCGCGTTTTTTCCGTTTCGGATCGTTATTACGGATACAATTCTAGAACCGTTCCCAAAGTTTCACTGAAACGATAAGAATTACTTTTGAATTGAATTGCGACGATTACACACTTACTCTTAGTTGCTTTATTGAAATCTGCGATGTAAAATAACATTCCTCTAGAGCAGCGTAGAGCAACTCTAGGTCGAATACAAAATTGAATTTCCATTACAGACATAACATTTAATTTGCTTTGTCTTTTAAAATCGGTTCCGGATGAAAAATGTATCAATTACGGAAATTGTACGTGCAGTTAAGATTGTTAATCAAATGAGCAATTAAATATTGCTAGCCATCCAAATATTCTAAAATAAAATCATAATTTAAAAAAAATAATTTCATTAAACTAAAACTGCATGCAATGTTTTATGCACTTCTAATTTTTACCTTTAACATCCATTATTGTTTCATGATTACAACAAATTCAAGTCAATAAATAAGCTTAAATTACAAAAAAAAAATTAATTCAAGGAACATGTGCTTCTATTTCAAAGACTCAATCTTTGCAATTTGTTAGTCGTTCGATTCAAATCAATACATTTTTCGAAAACTTCTAGTTGATTTATTATTATCTTTATTGGAAATATCGTGTAATGTTGTGTCTTTACTTAACGCTAACATCTCTGCATATTTTTCTGGTTATCGTGTTTCTAATTTAGTTTTGAAAACACGGTGTGCTGATTTAGAACAATTAAAATTCATGATTTGTTAGAAACACATGTTTACATCCCATAGCTTGTATAAGCTAGGACAAAGCCCACTTTGCTGATTGTTTACCCAATGAATTATTCTGATTTTTTCAATTGTTTTTCAAGCTTTCTTATTCAGTTCCATGTCAGCTTCTAAACATTTACACTACGTTATTCATCATTGGAATAAACTAAAAGAACATATGTACAATCACACAAACCCATGCACAACAACGAAACCCGAATTATTTAAAAAAAATCAATACATCTCTTCCATTGTGGGTAAATCCTGGAGATCTCATCCTAAACGTGATCTAGAGGTTAATCAATATTAAATGCGGCAACAAAAAATCACAATAGCAAGTAATATAAATTTTATTTATTAGAAAGCAATAAATGTTAAAATCACAATACAATAACAAAAAATGTTAACGAATCTATCTTGTAAGCAATCTATCTTGTAAGACTAAATGTATATTATCCATAACAATCTCAAAAATAGTTGAGGACGAAGTGTAAAGCTACCACGAATCTCTACCTAATTTAAATGATTTCATAAAACGCATAGGACGTTTCTAATCTTTACTGCAAGTTTTGCAGTTAAAAAACAATGGAAATAAAATAGAAATGTAACTTTCAAATTATTCTTCTATTGACTAGTTCAACATTCGTTTATTCGATCTATGCATGCCATTTTGACTTGACACAAGTCGTTATTCATGCACAAGTTGTTGACACGTTTTTATTAATCACAAGTTTTTATTCACAAGTTTTTATTAATTCGTTGAGACAAGTACAAATCAATAGTCAATCATGCGTTCGATACTGATCAAACTAAGGTCACACGTGATCATGATTCGTATTCCACACATGTCAAGTGAAACCAAGCGCTCGCGCTCTTAGGTTGAGTATTTTTTGCTAAGCATTGCTGAGATTGTCAAAATGATCCCTGTTTTATGTTTAATCCTAGTAAATTTGAAAAAGATGATTGGTAACTTACCGGGAGGCCGGTATAGTGGCAGCGGCGCCGATATTAACACTGTAAGACCTACAAAACAACAATCTCAACTGGACTATAAATATTTGACAATAATACCGAAACATGACAAGCATGACCGCATAGGTCGTTACGCCAAAGAAGGAAATCTTTTGGAATTTAACAATCTTATAAATTTTCATCAGTATACTTGTGTCAAGAATGTCACACAACCAGGTAGCAGGTTTATTTCAAGCAATATTTAATCCCGACATTCGTAAGGCATTGAATGTGACGTAAAAACTAGTAAGCATATTCCTTAGAGCAAGTATTAAACAAATAACTCAAAGGAGCACGATAAAAACTACGCTTCTAAAGTATAACGAATCATTGCTCGTTATGCAACCGGAACCTATCAAACAGCTCAAAAACACATGTCCAACAATCGGAACGTTCAAACTAAGCATTTAATTCAATTTACAAGCTCATCCACTTATTACCCACTCTCACTCCATCTGTAAGATGCCGCGAGAAAAAAAAAAAACATCCCGAAACCTCTCAATGTACGAAATTGACACTTTCCAAATGCCATCCAAATGGTCGCCTCTTCCGCACAGCAGAAGATTCGTAACAGAACTCCCTCGTTTGGGAAAACAGCGGCTTATGTGGCGCATAAACCATTATCCTTTCAAAACGGCCACAAACCGGATGCAGGCAGCGGTATCGACGATTGCTATCGCTTCACGGAACAGCAACGGTGCTGTCAATAAGCGAAACGAGAACTCCGTTCCTCAACCATCCTCCCACCGAGCCGACTCCGCCAGCGGGCTGGCATGTCATTTGACGCGCGTCATCCTGCCGGAGAGTCAGAACAGAGCTGCATGATGCAACCACCGGCACTCGTCCACCGAGAAACGGGACACCCGAAAATGGCGTCCGTTGCAGTCGAAACGCCGTCGGCCAAAATTTTGGTGGAAAGTGTCCCCGCCCGGGTCTTCAGGAATCCTACATCCTCCGAGAGTCATAAACTCGCCCCGTAAAAGGGAAAGGAAGATGTGCTGTTGTGCCCAACTGCGGACAGGGCAATCAATTACACCAGAACCGTCCGAGGAACCGTTCCTAAATGTGTAACATTTCAACCCCCTCAAGCTTCCTTCGGACCCGCCGGTGCGTCCGCGCTCTGCCCTGAATCCGCTCATAACCTCAACGTCCTAACGGGCCCCTTTTTCGCTTGCCTCTCATCGCCGTTTCTTCTCGTGGATCGGGTGCGTGTGTGTGTGTGTGCGGTGCCAGTGTCGAACGATCGCCAGATCGTTTCCTCCTGCCAAGCAAGAAAGCATCCCACCATACCGTGCCGACCTCCCTGCCAAACCCATCGCCCGCCTCCTCAGCACACCCAAAACCTTCGAAAACTCTCGCCCGAAAGACGGAATGGAAAGCGACCCGACGCTATGCTGCCGCCAACAAGTCTGTCCGGTCTCGGGTCTTCTGGCGGTGCGCACGCAGACCGTTTTGCTTCGCCTTCGTTTCAGTGCTTCGCCATCTTGCGCTCGTTTTCCCTCGACCCGGGCTGACTTCGAAGCGGCGCAGACAGGAAGGCACCACCGGCGCGATCAGCTTCGACAGGGGGCAAGGCGACGGGAAGTGACCTGCGATTTGAACGGTGGTCGGCTCAAGTGTTTCTTCGTGTTTAACGCGCACTCTTACCCCGCTCCGGTCGCTCTGCCCCCCTCGCTCGTTATCACCTTTCCACGCTCGATCCCGCTCGTACAAACAGCGCTCTTCGGTTGGGTTTTGATCGATCACGGCGAAGGTTAAACGCTACAGCCATCGAGGTGGACCGAGCCTAACCAGCACCCGATCCCGAGGGTGGTCAAAGAGAAGGTCTGGAGGCAGGGCATTGATCAGCACCGGCGGAAAAAGAAGCAGAAGCCCAATTCAAGTTTGTGCCGCACACCACGTTGGAAACTTCCTCAAACACTGATTGTACGCTGGAAAGAGAGTTTTTCCTCTGCTGCTTATCGATCGGGAAATTTGTTTTGAAAAGACGCAATTAGATCCCGTTCCCGAATGAATGCCATAAATTCAGCTATTGCACGGCTTCTAGTTATTACACCAACATGTGGATCGTTTTGGAACGATTATTTGGCCGTTTACGAAAAATTGCGAAACATCAACCCAATCGTAGTGGAACCGATTAGTCACTTTATGGCCGGAACTTCGTTCCGCTTAACGAATGATTATTAAAAAGTTAAATACGTGTAAACGAAATGTGCGTTCTCCAATGTGATCTTGACGGGGATTTCGTGCACATTAAATAGGCTAGTTAATGGTTAAAGTAAAGTTTATAGTATGTAAATTATTACCACTGCTATCTTGATGCAGTTGACATAGTTTGGGTTCATCACAGTGAAAGCGCTACCAGATTGAATCCGGATTTTCTTGGCCTCTTCGTTGCATGAGCAGCGAAATCTTTGGTGAATTTAATCCAAAATGAACATGCATGCTCAATATGTTATCTTGTACACTCTGATTGTGTACAGCCCGCTATGAAAAGTACACAGATCTTACTAGTTTTGTTGCTTATCATGGTATCGTTAAAAAACGAAACATGATCAGTCATAAGCGTAAAAATGTTTTGTTTCATATGGGCTGACATATGGGTGCTTAATGGTCGAATGTACCTTCTTGGGGGATTCTATGATAACAACAAACATTTGCATCGCGTATGTTTAGTAATAATGCCGGTAGCCAGTGAAACATAAGCGTATGCGTCCAAAGCAAAGCATAGCATAGAATCCGCTAACCTAAGCCGCCACACCACTTGGAACGCATGGATAGCAAACGAACAAATCAAACATTTGGCCAGGCGAGGCTAGTGTAGAGTGCCTTCGCGGAGAGTAAATTTATTTACGAGCTGCAAACCGATGGACGTCATACCGTCTGCCGCCGAGCAGGGCGCGCGCCCGCACCGGTCCAAACATTGTGCAATGGGCCGACGTCGACGTCGTTCTCTTCACGGCATTGTTGCCGTGTCTCACAAGAAATCATGTTTCATGCTGGCCGGTTCATGCCCACAGGCTTTCCTTTCTCCGTTTGACAGCGCGCAGCACCATGGACATATTTTATGCATTTTGGCTTTTATGGACGAAGCGCATCCACGACCGGCCTTTCTGATTCCTTGTCTTACTTTGAGGGTGTGTGTGTGTCTGTTGCTCTTGCGGCTGTATCTTAGCAGTCCTTATTTGCTCACTGCAGCGGTCTTCCGTACGGTGGAAATCTTTCATTGCGATCTTCATCCCGCACCCACTCATACACATACCCGTTCCCCGGGCGTTCCTCCTCCAAGATCGTCAATGGCTTCTAGGGAAGCCTTTTCCAGCAAGCAGTGCGTCTCATCTTGCCTCAACCATTCTACCCGTTTTTGATAACGATGTTCTTGTGCACACACACACACACTGCACACTCGCTGCTTGTTGCAACCGGAGATGTGTGCTCTCCGGTCCGATCGCGACCAAATGCATCCATGCATCGTGTGCCCGTTGCACATGCACTTACGCAAACACAACCCGGGGGCGCATCAAATGGGCATTCAGGAGTTGGTTGGTGGTTTTTAAAACAACAAACCATTCCGCGCCCTCGCCCGTTCCTTCCGCCGTCTCTTCCATTGCCAACCCACCTACCCACCCCCATTCCTCGTTCCGTGGGGCTCCCCACGGCTGCTGAAATCCGTTGCTAGCACCTCAACACTACACCCTCGCGACACATCCCTTTATTCTACCCACCGTGGGGGCATCAACTGGTGCTGGGTGTGTTTGTGTGTGCATGGGGAGATCGATCGAAGCGTGCGATGGCGAAGCAAGTAGAAAAAAAGGCGGGCGTACGAACAACGACGCTCCGGCAGACAGTATGACGCCAAGCAGTCTCGGCAGCCGTCTCGCGCTCGCCGGTATTAGTACCGCTGGGGCCGGTGCGATGGTGGTTGCGCCTGCGTTTCGATCCTCAGCCCGCCCGATTCGATCGGTTCCCTCCGTTCCCGCTGTTTGCGCAACCCCTGCCGTGGCCGGCACCGTAACTTCGACCGACAGGCCAGCCCCAAACGGAGGCGACCTCATCCGGTCGTGTGTGCGTGTGTGTGTCTTTTCTGACAGTGTTACCTTCCGCAAGCCGCTCGCTGTGGGCAGTGTGTGGTGAGGGCAAACGCTATTACGCCCATGCGCATGCAGCATGGATCGATAAGTTTATGCCCAAAACACTTTACCCTCCGCTGCATTGATCGTACAACGAAGGAAAAACTTGAATTGTATTGGTAGAATTGTACATTATGTTGGTTCGAAATGTTAAATATGCATATATTATACAGTTGATGACGTTTTTTATTAAAAATATAACATAACGTGATACTAACAAAAACTCATTCTTGTCCACAATAAATAATACATAATATTTAATTATTGCCTGACCTTATCTTAACTGAAAAGTTTGAAAATTTTGAAATTTTTTAAATGAAATTTCAAATTTTGAAATATAAAATTTTGAAATCATTTTTAAAAAAGTTAGATGTAATGATTTCGGCACATAATTTGAACAAATTTGTAATAAAATATTTCATATAAATACAGATTTTCGCCATAAATACGCTCATGTACTTCTTCAAATTAAAAAAATAGAAAGCAATTTGTTTTTAAATATTTAGGTTTCTTGAAAAAAATATCAAAATTCAAAATTCAAAAAATCAAGAGACGTTAATTAAATGACATTTGCCCAAGTTGATGAGTAATAAAAAACTTAACATTTTTTATTCGGTTGATCTCCTTTTTTTACAAGAGAAGAAACACTTCTTCTAAGCAACAAATGACCAGTAAAGCACAGACTCCAATGGTAATAGTGGGGTACCACAACTCAAAAGGCTGCATTTAGGAATTGATGAATTCATCGACTCTTAGTCACATGCCATATGGTGACAAGGGGTTGAGAAGAACTGAACTAAATTTATTCCCAATGAGGATCTCCACCGTATCGGGAGGGTAACATAACATAACATCGGACTATGCTACGAGTAAGTAACATTTCTTGTGTAGGGAGCACCTAATGACCACGTTGCCTCTGTTTTGAATCTCGATTTCTAGAACCTAGACATACAGATAATCTTTGCTCAAGGTGATCCTGCTGCTGATCTGCATATCTGTACTACGTTCAACACGTGAATATGCTTTTGCTGTTGTGATGATACCCGAAAATAAAACGGAACTGTAGGATAAAGTCAAACTGTAGGATAAAGTTGCTGCATAAACATCAATTCTCTATAATTCTAGCAATAGCCATATGAAACAGCCGAATTTTTTATAGTAAGAGAGTAATGCATCACAAAAAGAGTTAAATGATCTCAAATGCTAGAAACTTATCAACGCTCGGGCATGATAAACAGCAGTAGAGTAGCTGGTGGCGATGTTTGTCATTTGTGGTTTGCCGAGGGTCGTTGTTGTGATTGGTACTGCTGCTGTTATTGCTATTGCTTTGAATTTACGTGATCACCACCGCGGCAACAGCAACGCAGCAGCAGCAGCAGCGCCAGCAGGCAAAGTGCGCATAAAAACATGCACAACAGCAGCAGCAGCAACAACAACAACAAGAACCCTACAAAGATCTCCCGTGGGGGGAAGCACTTCCCTGGAAGTGGCCGTGGGATGAGCTGCACTAGGCGGTAGAACGGGGAGTGTGTTAGAGTGGGGCGGCATGGGCGCGAACACGTGCACATAGCGTAGGACCGATGAAATCATCGTTACTTCGCCCGCCATGATCGATAGAGCCAACCGGCATGCACACAAACACACGCACCCGGACGCGCGCTTAGAAAACCCGTGGCGTTCGATAAATCGAAGCGAATCGAAGCGAACACACAACGAATGTGGGATGTAAAGTAAACTCCGCTTGCTTGCGGACTAGGCTCCCCCTGCGTCAACATGCCTCCCGCAACGGACATTGGGTCCAACCTTTGACATCGTTTAAGGAGCCTTACCCCCTAGCGTTGTTGGCATAGCTTATTTGCGGTGCTTACTACAAAAGCCATCTTTTTGAGTCTTTCTGTACCTTTTATATGTTGCTGTGAACGTATGTGTTTGCTTTGCTTTACTTGAAATTGTGTTTAGATTATAGATTTTTTTATAATCTTTAGAATAGATAAATGGTATTTAATAATTAAATCGGTCCTTATTGCGATTGAGAAATAATCATACTGAACAGCAACGAAAAACTACCAAACTTACCAATTGTGAACAATTTTATGGAATACAGCATCTTCTGGATAATAACCTACAATCATTTTGTATTAATAACAAATTTCCCATCCTGCATCCAATAACACATTTTTATCTTTAAGAGACAACGTTTTTAATAAATTTATTTGCTATTTCCAAAAATAATCGTCAGAGAACTGTGTTTTTCGGAGAGGAGATTTAAATGTACATAATTCCGTTTTGGCTGTTGAAATGTTTCCTGTTCAATTTTTCCAATGCTTCAAAGGGAAAGCAATGAAATGGACTAATCCAGTTGACCGTAGATCTGACAGTGGAACTTTCGCACGATATACCCAATTACTCCTACTTTACATGTACGATTTTTTAATATTATTGATATTAGATATTCGAATCATAACGCTCACTGATCAATTTAAACTGTTAGGACATTGAATGCTTGCTATTTACTTAATCATTTAATGATGTACTTCACACTAACGAATAAATGGGACGTCAATTGAACGTGTTGTACCATCTAGCTTCAGTTGTTCGAAAACGGTTAGAGAAATCAACGGAGTGTATTTTTGAGCACAACAACCCTTTTCTACAATTTTGGTAAGAAATTTACCAAATTTTAGTTGTAAACACTATTGTCCTGGAACACTGGCCGCTTTATGCCAGTAAATATCATTGCTATTATTATTGATGTTAAAATAAGAATGAGAATAAGTTTAAAAATGAATAAAGGTGGCAATTGAAATCACATATTGCTGTTAGGAATGTTGGACCCGGTTGTCCATTAATTTTCACTATCGTCTAGACCTGGGTGCTCGTTCCATAAGAGGCATAAGAGGCACATTGGATCACTAAATTGCAATGTGCCAATGCAACCTACAATGCATAGTAAAACCCTTTCATGCATAAGACATCCGGAATACATGCAACTATGATATTCTGTACTTGTTTGGATGTTGATTGATAATAAGATCTATTACCTGTTCCAACTCTAACTATTGCCTGTTATTGTTTCGAGAGCTAGAAATTAATAGATAACAAAACCTTACTGAAGTATGGATATGTCCATACGAAATAGAAATTATTAGAATGACCTCTTATTTTTTTTACTATTAGCGATAAAGAATGCTGCTCTATTATAAAACTATCTCGAAACTTAAAGTAACAGTCGAATCAACAAGCTGATTGCAGAACTTGATACGTAATAGTGATTACGACACAAGTGACTTTCAGTTTCAAAAAGTTTTTCAAAAACATTGCAATCATACCATTACGAAACGCTTGTCCTCGCTCTTAGCACGTAGGTAGTGAAAACGACCAAACACGCACTTAGCGAAACTTCCAATAAAAGCAAAATTTTGCATCAAAAATACGGTCAACATTTCCCGCGCTCAAAGCCTGCCCGTCTGGCTTCTTCAGCCGTATGATCACGTTTCCCGCTGGGTCACACACAAAACGCACTCGTTGAACGAATGTCGCCCAGTTGGCTGGCAGTGCGTGCTGACTAGGAGCGATGTGATTAGCCGTAAACCCCTCTCACATCACAATCGATCCGTGGGTCCCGCGAGAAAGCGGGGAGGGCAATCGACCACAAAAGCCTTACCGACCGGGTACCGCACGATTAATCGCCCTTTTTACACGCCCGGCCACTGGAGCAAGCGGCCGCTTATCAGCAACGGAACATCCTAAACAACAGCTTGCACGGAACCCGCCGTCGGTGCCCTTTTGCCAACGCTCAGCTGCTCTAGGGCTGACGACGCTCTAGGTCGCCCCGTTTGACTGATAAGGTTTCGCTCACGTTCGTCAAACGCTTAAGCGCACACGTTTGACGTTTCGAAGTAGGAACGCCCGCCCCGTCCGTCGCATCGCCGCGCAGTCGCGCTTACGAAGAAAATGCTGCGAAGATCAACACAACACAACGCCACCACCGCGAGCCACCGCAGAAACCCAAACAAAGCATTACGCCTAAGCGCCGCCTTTGATGGTCGACCTCAGGATGCCGAGACATAGTACGACCGCCCGCCGGCAGAGTGGTAAGCTGTCAAAGCAAAAGGCAAACCTCAAAAGGGGTCACAGGGGAGCGGATTTGAAGGTTATTGGTTTTTGTGGTTTACACGGCCGGTCGCGGCTCCGCGCATGTGATGGGGAATATTTTATGGCGGTTAGGCCGCGTTGGATCACCACGCAGCGTGCCAGCATCAACTGCACACGG
Organism: Anopheles dirus; assembly: GCA_000349145.1. Lineage (NCBI taxonomy): Eukaryota > Metazoa > Arthropoda > Insecta > Diptera > Culicidae > Anopheles > Anopheles dirus. The sequence goes on from KB673002.1 coordinate 412,762, forward strand.
CGCCCATCGGCGTGGATGACGACATCACGTGTCGTATATCCAAGGACTCGTTGCAGTGTGAGTCTCTTTATTTGAGTTTTGTTTTTCTTCTGTGGCTGACGGCGGCAGAAAAAAACGATCACACGATCGCTGTCGGGCAGTCGCTGCATTAGGCAGGCTTCTCGTTCTGATTGGACGCCCGTGCTAATGTGTACATGCATTGTAATCACCTCTCGTGACCTCTTAGCTCGACGTATCATAATCAATCGATTCTTGGAATTTTATAAATACGCAATTAAATCTTGACTCATGGAGCGAGCACTTGTAAATGTAGATTGCTTTGTTTTTCGAAACTACAAGCCGTTCGCTACAGATTGCAACTGTTTACGGGGATTTTAATATGGCTATTGAAGGAAAAATAACCCAGCTATTGCGCTATTGGATTATCTGTAGATGTAGTTTGAAATAAACTGTTCAATTTCTTTGATATATTTAGTATCGATGTATCTTAATTAAACTTAAACTTATATCTTACCTTAAACCTATCTAACCGTAAACTGTGACCATCATGGAAAACAAAAGTAGTCTAAATGTAAAAAACGTGACCTCAGTCGAACTGCGTTACACCACTCAATCTAAACTGGTTGCTTCTATTACAAGAAATGAAAAAAAACTATACTCCAAATAAAATATTCCTACGTAGTCCACTCCTTTAGAGAAACACTGCATGGTAAATCTAAGGACCTATATTCCACATATTAAACAGGTAATGATAGAAATTTAACACATATAATAGCATATAACTATAGCTACGACAAAATGTTAACACAATTCATATAAATACAACACTTGTTTGCAAAATGATGGGGTACAAAAACTAATTATGTTCTCAAAAATCTGTTCTTTATCACATTAACTTACTAAAGTTGCAATTTGCTGATACAATATTTGATCATGTTTTGAATTATTTCAATAGTTTATTACCTATTTGACCTGAATGGACTTACATGATACTTTCCCTTAATTTATAAACTTGGGAATAACAAACATGATCTAAAAACGGTTTGAATCTCCTAATTAAAAAAGACATATTTTATTTGATTAAATTAGTCTTATGGAAACATACTCTTTTCTAGTTCTTCATTTATGTGTATTATTATATATCTAATGGACTTTTAAGTAATTTTGTTGTTTCACATTTGCTAACTAAGTAATTAAGTAAATATCAAATTAAAATTAAAGAATAAAAAAATATAAATAGCTTTAACACTTTTTCAAGCAACTGTATGATCTACATGTCACGAGAATTAGTGTTCTTGTTAGAGGGACATAACTTTTAACTGCTAACCATAACTATAATTTGGGAACAACATAACTATCGGCAGGATACGAACTTACTCAAGCAAACTTTGGATTTAGGAGTCACTTTTGACTTCTATGGGGTTTACCTTCAGAGTGCGTATAGAGAACGCTGCCAGTGAAGCAAATAAAATAGAACTATATACTAATTAATTTAGGGATTCTTTACTACTTCGTGCGTCCTACATTTGAGTCTACTGTTATTGTCTGGGTCCTTCTTAGTATTATTAAAATAGAAAATCTAGGCTATTCTGAGAAGATTTGTTAGATTTTGAAGACTGCACTATTCTGCTAGAACTCCTGACTTCCGAGTTACTGAACTTCCAATCATCTGGCATCTTGCAATGTTGGTACCTGGCATTTTGCATCTGTTAAAAAGTTGTTCATTGTGTATTTGAATGTTATCAGTTGGACTAGAATCTGTGAGTTTCAGCTCGCAGCTCGACACCTTTGCTCTGTTGGTTTGCTTTGTACGTAAAACAGAAGTAATCTCTATGGTTTTAATTAACTTCTGAACTCTATGACGAGACAGTGTTTGGCCAGAACACTTTGACTTCAGCCGTTACACCAGTAAATTTGATAAATTTGGTAATTTTATTTAGTTTTTTTGTGTTTTTTATGTTGAATGCTACGATAGTGTTAGTAAGTTTTACAATTGTTTAGTATTGATGAGAAACAATGTACAATAAACAATAAAATAATAGTAAATTGAATCAATTATGTGTCTCTACAGGTGAGATCATGTTAAACTAATGGATTATCAATCTAAAAAACTAACAAACTAGAATGGGAACAATTCCATGCTAATGAAAACATTAAGACTGCATGTTAATATATAAAGCATTTTTTATATTTACAAATTATATCAAACCGTACATTAAAGTAGCATTATAAAAAGGAATGGTTTTGCTGCAGTAGATCCAAGCCAATTACATTCAACACTTATCGATCGTATCGTTAAGCTGCCGATGTTGCCAGCCGTGAAAACTATTTAAATTTATAGTGAAAATAAAACCCCTAGCCCGCATGCCGGCTTGAATTATTCCACGCACACCTTCCAGGCTGCATGCGCACCTGCCAAATTATTTCCGATCACAACCCAAATCAAACAAGCAGATGCGAAACGGTCCAATTATTGCATAAACAGCTTCAGCCACTTCCGTTCAGCGTGTGCTCGATAATTGGCTAAAGCGGGGAAGAGCGGAAAGAAGAAGAAAAAAAAGCTACCCCGACCCCCGTGAGCGTTTGCTCAATTGGGTGTACGTCTAATCGATTTGCATTTGAGGATGCTTGCCTTTCGGTGGTCGTCTCTTGGTGCAAGCGTGGTGGTGTTCCGAACGTGGTCAAACGCTTATTTACATTCCGTCGTTTTTTTCGGTTCAATGCAGGACGGATGAATTTGAATAAGACTTCAGTTGGGTCTGCTCCGGGTTAGAACGCGGCGAAACCGCAAGCTGACAATTTTAAACTGAATATCATGCGCCCTTTCTATAAGAATTTAGTAAATTATGGAAAATTTAGATAGCTGTTTTGATCACTTCACCAAACAATTAACCTCATTCAACGACAAAATAAAACAAACAAATCTCTTCAGAGTCTCTAAATGGACGACGCCCCTCAGTTTAGCCTTTCGATCTGATGATTAATTCCACCGATCGTGGGAAACAGCACAGCAGCAACCTGTTTTCAAGCCCGCCCAGTCCCACCCGCGGTTCGCCACCTAACCGAACCTTCATCACTATTTTCGATCGACAAAAAAATGGCGCTTCGGTGGACAGTTCTGGCGTGGCGTTTCCCTGACCAAAAACCACGCACGCTGGAACCCATCCTTCGGAACAATAAATTTGTTCGTCCACGGCAGTTCCGCACAGGTCCGCGCCTTCCCGAGTGTCGATGCTGTGTGACACACAGCGCTTAACAACATGGCCAACAAGCAACACACATTTTTTCTACGTCTTTTCTACGATGACCACACAGCAGGTCTTTCTCTCCGCTATTCCGCAGTCGCCGGACCGATCGCGTGAGAGTAGGTGCCAAGACGCGAAGAACACGGAATCCGGCGCAAAGAGGAGAGAAACATTAGCCGAACAACGACTTAAATAGCACCTGAAGTCCCCAGCGCTAAGTCGTTTATGCAAAAAAGGCGACCAACAAAAGCAAACGGTGCTCATGCGACCGAACACCATTCACAAACGCGCCCGTGTACGCCGGGGAACCGGGCGATGTGTGGATACGGCAAGGAGTCGCAATCGGAATGCTCCTTTTAGTGATGAATGAAATATGATACTCGAAACGCTGCCTCCCAGGGTCTACGTGGACAATCTGCGTGGTGGCTTTCGAGTGCTATAAGTGTGTGTGTGTTTTTTTTGTTTTCTCGACTTGTTTTGAGGATATTATTTTATTTTTTAATCCGTCCCGCAGCGCTCTTCAGCGGAGCGGATTGTTTTATGTGCATCTTCCAGCACGCTTCTTCGGCTCCAACCTCAATCCGGTCGCAATTTGACTAAGCTCGAAATCAATCACATTCCTCCGCACCCGTTCGCCTACCCTCGTGTTGCGCTCGAACGTCGTCGTCTTTCGAGAGACAACAACGTTGTGCAGTAACGGAGCCCACCGGAGCTCGCATGCGCTTCAATGGCAGGGTCCACTTGACATTCACGTTTTTCAAATTTATGTCCGAATGAATGAATCGCTGCACGGCACCAGACGCCAGCGTGCGATGAGCAAAGATTCCTCAAGAGTTGGCGTCCGGATTAGTCGTCGTGTAGATGTGATTTTAAGTTTTTAGATCTTCTCTCCATGTTTTGAATCGTGTTGTTTGTTTCGAATGATTCGAATATAAAGTTAATCAGTACATATTTCGATAACAATATTTTAGCTTAATAACATAGAATATGTTTAAAATAAGTCAACACTTTACATAAAAAATGTCAGTAACGCCATGTACCTGTATGACCGATATGAGTAAACATAAAAAAATCATTGCATAATTACTAGAGAAACTATAAATCTGATTGACGGACAGATAGAATTAAATAATGTACTTAATAGAGCATGTAACAAGAGTAGGTATATATTCTCAAAAGATTGGAGTGCCTTCTACAACTAAACATTTGTTACATCATACACCCATTAGATCGAAAACAGTTGATGGATTGTGCATAAAAAAGTAAACCCAACGTTTTGTGTTTAGTGATTTTATAAAAAATACATTAGAATGTGACAGAAAAAATCATTACAAAAAGAAAAATTCTATGATTGGAAAATCCGTCATGGCTGACATAACAAGTTAAACAAAAACTAGCAAAAAGTACTACGTCTTAAACACTTACGATAAATATTGAGTATGAATGTTTTAAAGCATATGACAGGTTGCCCACGAAAGTAGTTTGCTATCAAAATATGGAACCGACACAGCAGCTTTCAGATATCACCATTTGGTTACTTTAGCAACCTAAATACTGTAATATACCATTATATGTACTCTATACCATTATATGTACTATGTTTTAGATGCTTCAATAGGTTAATACCTCAATAGATCGATAGTTTGATTTTTACAAACAAACATACACAAACAAAGGTAAACAACGGCCCACCACATCCATCCACTTGTGGTCTCCGTTGCTAAATAAGGCTGTGGTTAATAAACGATGTCATAATAACACAATAAAACCAAAATAACTAGCTTTTCTGTCGTACCAAAGACTGAACAATCCATCGTTGCTTATTTTTGAAAACAGAAGAAAAATTCAAGCGAATTATTTTAGCCAATGCTACCTTATGTTTATTTTATTATTAACCTCTATGTACAACATCGTATTCCAAAATCAACAAATAGCCCAACAAAATATCAAAATTATTAAACAAAAATCACTGAGTGTCATGGTCCAGCATCGAAATCATGATCATGAAGTCGCTAACGCCAACAGCATCAACAAAGCTCCACTCAAACCGTTCGTGAGTCACGCAATGTAACCTGAGAGTTTGATCGTTCAGAAGGTTCTCTGAAACGCCAGCAAAAAAAGGTCTTCTTATCAGTTTTTTTTTAACACTTTTGCTCGATTCGTTCATCAAAATGACCGAAGACAATAACATTCAAGTTTCCAGATAGCGAAGCTTTTGTTTGTTTTTAGCTGTTTCCTTTTTACTTTTGCGTGTTTCAAGTGTTTCTGCTTTTATTGCCGTTTATTTGCGACTTTCGGTCCTCCAATCGCGTCAATCCCGTCTGGCAGCTAAATAAACATATCATTTTATCATTCTGCACCTTCCCTTCTTTGCCGCTTCATAGCGCGCGCAACACACGACAGGTCGCACAGGCCGCCACAAGGAAGTGCTTTGATGCGCCGTTTTTTGTGCCGGATTTGAATCACTTTTATGGAGTCAAAATTTGACTTCCAGTTCGCTACTAGCGGTGTCTGTCAATTATGGGTCGATCATCAGAGTTTCTGGCAACAAACATGCAAATTTTAAGTCGCTTGCCATTTACGGACGCTGCTGTAGCCAACATCCAGCGGGCCGACTATTTGGAGGTCACTCTGACTGTGTCTGAGTTTGTTGTGAACTTGCTAAGATGCAAATTTGCTACGCAGTGTTTTAGCATAACTTTAGCTAAACCACACACGGAAGTAATAGATTGGGTTGCATTTTGTGCAAATTGTTTTAATAACGCAACAATAGCAATAGAAAACACAAATCAAAGTCGTATGTTCTGTAAATATATCATTTGAAGGACGAATATTGCCGTTGACATCAACAATAGAGGTAAAACCAACAGCCAGAAAGCAATCAATGAGATGCAGTCCTTCTCAGAAGGAGAAAGACCAAATCCTGTAGGATCAATATATACCTGAGGTAAGCAAATTCATTAATATAAATATATGATAAAAACAAGAAACCGCAACTTTCATTGAAGTGCTTTATAATATCAAACACTTAGCTCCAATCACCAACAACTTGCAGAATAGTGAAACAAGAAGAATGCACAACAAAAATGGTTAAGACAGCTGTTCCCTTGATTTTGTTTTAACGACGATCCCTTGTTGTCGTTTATATATATTGTATTTTATTTGCAAGATAAACCGAAACAAAAATCAAAAAATATTTGTTTGACTGGAAAATTTTGATCCCACAAATCAATGTTTTAGGCTCGCAAATCCTATTTTCCAAGTAACAACATAAAATCAAGCTGATCTCTATCATCACTGACTTGTAAAAGACATCAATAAAAACAAAAATAGAAAAATATCTGTTTGATTTGAAAATTTCGATCCCACAAATGAATGTTTTGAGCTCGTAAAGCCAAATTTTCAAGTAACAATATAAAAACAAGCTGATCTTTATCATCACATCAGAAATTGTTAAAATTCAAAAAAATTGAAAGAGTAATGATTTTAAAATTTATGCACCGTTTTCATAATTCATCAAACCACAAGCCTAAATATGTTTCACATTTTATACACCTTTCTAATTGTTCTGCTGGTTCAATAGTAGTGCCGCGAGAAACAACAGTCTAGCAACAACGGCCAAACAAGAGGTCACTAATTTCAATGCATCTATCAAAAACCCTCCGCCATGTGACACTCGCTAGAGGATTAGCATGCCTGCACGGCGCATTCCACCGAAGATAAAAACCCACGAGAATTAGTGAGCCAGCCAGCGTAGGAACGCTTTCAAGCGCATGCATGCGGTTGAGTATTTGTCAAAAACTTCATTCTCAGAAACCATCGGTGCCAGCGGGTGCGAGGCAGCGGGTCAGCAGGTAAAATTCCTGGCCACAACACTAATGCACCATGACGGTGCGAACCTGATCCGGATGGTCCCCCGGGTGGTGTACCGCACATTCTTGGAAAGCCCAAAAATTACGCCAACCGCCACGTCCCCCCTCCACCACACACACACACGTGCGCTCTTAATGCAGTATGCAGTAGAAAATTGCATAACCATCTGGCCGATTGCATAGTATTCACCCCGTTGCATAGTGCGGAATCCAGAACGAGTGCAGCCGGCGGAGAAGGGGATCGAACGGCGTATTATTTGCACCATGGTCACGTGGCCGGCCTATGCAACATCGTGCCTACTAACTACTATCGCCTGCGCGTCGACCATTCGCATCGGTTTCGTGCCGGATTCGGTGCGTCGCCGCCATCGCGACACAGCGACGAGACACGTCCGATTCCGACGCCCCGGGGACCGCGCCACCAGATGCAAATAACAATTATAGCAAACGGCAAAAACGGCACCTACTACTGTGTGCTGGCCACGGTGCGGGCCAAGCAGCAAGTGAAGAAACAGCATGCATAATTCCAGCCAGATAGCGTCGAACCGGGACGGAGCAGGGCCACCGACCTGCCCATCATCAATTTAAGGCCGGCCCCGACTAGACGACCCACCGGGACGCCCAGCCAAATATGCCAAATGCACGCAAACTGCAACTACTAATCGCCCGTCCGGTCCTTATCACCCCGGCGAGTCGGCAGGCCCGTACGCGGCAATTGTTTATTTTTCGTCTAGCTGTCATCCTTTTCCGGATGACAGGCGCGTTGACGTTGGCCGTCTGGCTGGCCGGCTGCTTCGTTTCCGTCGATGCATGCGCTGACGCGGTGAGGTGATCATGCAAGCTGCGTGAGGATTGCTTGCACAATGCACCGGTGCATTACGTACTGTTTGAATCTGAAGGAATTCCTCCCTCAAGACAATTGGTCTATGAGGGAGCTATGCGGCACGGGCCACTGGGAGTTGTTCGACGAAAACGTTTTAAGACGTACTGCCACTGGAAGTAGATGTGTTTCTAATCGTCGTTTATGTGCTGATTTTCAATTACATTCGTAGTGCATCTTAACGAAACTTAGCATCTTACCAGCTCATGCATGTGATCGTTTATATTGTCATTTAAAACTGTTCTCAAATTGTACTCAAACTGTAACGAAATTTATAGATTTAAAGTCTTTTATTTTGAAGCTTAATGAATGATTGAAACAACTACGCAAGATGCCACAGTAACAGCGTTCATCACACTTTCTGAGCCAAAGAGAGTTTCGCAAATTATCCTTAAATATTATGAAGAATAGTTTCGAGCAACTTCCCCAAACTATTGTGTCTACCTCATAGGGATCCCCTGATCTGGAACACAAGATCTCGTTCAAGTCAATAGTGCAACCTTCCAACCTTTCCAACCTAAGACGCCCTGCTGAAGTCAATTTGAAAGTGCATTTGTAGAAAAAAAATCAAACAAAAATATAGCAAAAACTATTCAAAACATCACTAACATGAAACTAAAGAGATCTAAACTCTACTAATTGAATATTGATTCAACTTATAGAAAAAAATAATGGTTAATGTCGTCGTCTTGTATATTCTTCTTCTTCTTCTCTGGCCCGCTCACGGTTGAGCACGTCGTGCTGACATGGCCTGGTCACCAATAGTTCTCCAGGATACTCGGTCCATGGC
>KB673002.1:428136-472690 GCA_000349145.1 Anopheles dirus
AGGGTACGGAGAGCCTAAGTATCCTACGAGAGGCGTCGGATCCGTACCCGTACCAGTGCTGCATTTCTACAACACTGTCTACAGAGCCAATATATATATCTTGTATATTGTCTTGTATTGTCTTGTATATTATAGTTTCTAATAATTTATTATATGGCTTGAACCGTTCTCTGTCTTTTTCAGTTTTTGAGTCGATTTGGTAGGGAGAGGAAACTGGAGTAAAAAAATATAAATAAGGAATGTCACCTTTCCCACTTTTTTACAAACCCGCGTAATCAACACCAAAGTACATTATTACAAAGAAGATTAGCCAAAAACTGGTGTTTATTAAGCAAAGAAAGTTGTTGTTTATTTTGTCGCATATTTGGGAGGTCTGGATACCTCTACTAAGGTGAAATAATTAAGTTTAGTAAACCTTAAGACAACGAGCGTGACCACCAAAGTCGTTTAAAAAAAGAAGAAACATTCTCAAAACGTCTATCTTTTATGACATAATTTAATGTAATATGGATAATAACTATAATATGGACTACAATAATTTAAAAATATCTGCCAAATAAATAAACAATATCCAAATATTGTATGACCTGCAAACGGATAGCGTACGGATAGCGTGATGTAGTGACTTAGAAAGATGAATAAAATGACTTATAAACCTAAACTAAACCTAAACGGTGAGGACATCGATAATACTATCGTAAGCTTTATAAATCTACTGTAAAACTGCATTTTCGCATGATATTTTGTATATCAATGTTGAAAACACAATCAAATGGTAACACAATATCTAAAAATAATAATAATAGGAATACCAAGCGACCCTAAAAGACCTTATGGTACTGTCTCTTATCTCTAACCGAATAGTTAATTTTGAAATACCCAAAAATAATCCGATTTAGCCTTAGCGTACACAGTAACTAGTTTCGTTGACACTCTTATACATAGCAGGTTCCTAGATAGTCGTGGTTTTCCTTGCGTACGGAGTAAACGGTCAAGAAAGAATTTCGTAACGGTGCTGTCATGTAAAGACTAATTGTAAATATAAAAAAGCTACCACTTTTTATGTCATCTTTCTCAATATATCCTTGAAACGCTATGAATTAATTTGTAAATGAATAATAAAACTAATAGTCAAAAATATGTCAACCAAATTAAGTTTCGATTTTCAAGTTTCAAACGTTTTTAATGGACATTTATTTAAACACAGCAAATTAGCCGAGTGATAGATATCATTTGCTCAATTTAACCTCACTTACGGGCCGCCAGTTCCGCCACCCTGTTCATCCAACCCAACTGATATTGTTGTTTTCGTCAACCATTATGTTGCGCCTTCCTAGCGGTAGCGCAAAATTTGACGCCACGGTGAGATCGGATATCATGCGGACGCTAACGCGCATGCAGGCGAGCCGCGTTTCTGGTGCGCAATTGATACAGGGAGGAATGTTTCTCGCACACCGGCTCCGGTGGCCACCTGGACGGTTTGAAACGACCACCGGTCACCTCGTTCATAACGGTAATCAATTAGGTGACCGACCGGGAGCGAAGACCCGCGAAGTGCGCGGCGTACCCTGTTTTGTTTTTTTTCTTCTTCTTCGTTTTTCGCTGCCTCCACGACTCGCCCACACGGGCTGCCCACCCGCCCGCCTGTGGAGTCGGTTGCATTTATGGAGAAACCGGACCCAAACGTTCGCCGGACCCGTTTAAACCCGGCACTTGACTTGACAGGCGGCTCGCTGGCCTGATGGCGAAATAAGGAGGCAGCCGATAATGAAAGGTGCTCAATCAAAATGGCGCTAGTAACAGTAGCGAACGGTAGGTAGGTGCCCACTTGGCTTCGAACGCGGCCAAATCGGCCACGAGGCACGATCGGCGTCCGGCTCGGAAAGGGGCGGTGGGAGTGAGAAGGATGGTGAAACTGGTACCGACTCCAGCTTCGCTTCTCGACATCTCGTGACTCTCGTGAAGCCGTTTCTTGCCACCCGCTCGCTCTTGCGCTCTTGCTCGTAAACTGCATGGCCAGACGGTAGACGCGACATCCGACCGGTAGCCTCTTCCAAAGGCTCGCGCACAATGTTGCCTGCCTGCACCTTCGCCCATTATTGAAGGTAATGAAGGCCTGGAGGCAATCTTTTCACTTTATCGGCATCGTTGGCGGATCTGCCGAATGATGCCTTTGGGCGATGCAATTACCGCGCCTCGTTTAGGTGCCGGAGACGTGTGATGCTGTCCACTGGAAACAGGTGTAAAATAGGTACCGCGATAGATCACTCATGCGAGGGATAGAACATGTTCACGGTTGTCCAATAAAGATAACTATTCCTAATTTAATAAACATGCTGCGAACCTATCAGCGGTTCGTGTAGTAAACCATGAAATATGACCCAAGGCTTCCAGGCGGATGTTTCATGTGTGTGGCATGAGTTATTGCTTTATTTTGGAACAAAAACTCTTTTAGAACATACTGCTACTGTTACAGAACTAACGAACAACATACAATGAACTCACTTACATCACGTAAAAACAATGCAATACCTTCACCCCGATACTGATCAACGTGTACACACTGCTCACCAACAATCAAACAACTACAATCTGTTTCGATTCATGCATTCCATAGACCACCCGGTGTTAATTCCTCCAGCCGAGTTGTAGTGCCACTAGCTAGATAGCTAAACTGCTCAACAAAAACACGCTCCGTCATGTAACGCTCGACGTGAGACTCCATCCAACATCCGCATAAATAGCGTGCAAAATGACGTAAAGTAGTCACCGGTGCACCTTGCTGCCCACACACATCGTACGATCGCACGCTAGATCGCATTGCAGATCCTGTTCCTGGGACAAAGCATCACGGCATAAACGCAGGCGATCGCTGCCAGAACAGCAACAAATGATACAATTATACAAGCAAATCTAACAACTGCCACCTCCACTGCGCTCTTCTATTTGCTCAATAGTACCAAGTTCCCAGTTCGTCAGACTCCCGAGAATTTTGCCATTTGAACAGATGTAATCGTACAACAGCGCCATCCGAGCGATCCAATTCAATGATCTGCCACTGTATCGGAAACGGTGCAGCTAGACGTGTTTTCTAGACTGGGTCTGCACACTTGTGCAAACGTTCGAGCCAAGCTGTTTCCCAGAAATTTTGGCAACGATATGAAGGCGTACAGCACTCGCAGCACAGCGCTCTTTAAAGCGGAACAATTTCTTTTCGATCCGATTCCTGGAAAATTCGAATCCACCTAAAGCGACAAAATAGTTCATTGTACCTATGTATGATGTCAATAGGCTTTTTTCCTTTGAATCGTTTAGAATATAGTCGATTTTGTACCCGTATATGATCATCAATAACACTGAAGTGATGCAGGATGTATCTTTGAAAAATCTTTCGAGTTGCAAAAGATTTCTCGTCAAATGTTGACCTTGTGTTGTTGAAGAATAGCTCGTTATATGCAATATAATATAATATAACTTCCAATTGGCTTCAATCCTTAAGTATACAGGAAAGTGAGTTCCGAGGACTATTATTTGCTTATGATGCAGAATGTCTAGGTGAATCATTGAGATACGAACTCATCAAACAGTCAAACAGAACTCTCACGTGTGACATTCACTTGATCTAACTCTACCTATGGAGTCATAAGAAATACAACGGAATTCAAAGCTCCATTGCATTTTTCGTTTTCGTTTTTGGGATAAAAAAAAACTGAGTTATATTGATCCGAAGTACATTAGGCATGTAACTGTGCAAATAAACGTTGCGCGAAATTTCTCGCTGATAAATTTAACGCTACGTCTATTTGCACGGTAAGATATGAAACCTGCTTTTGAGACAACATTCGACAGAATTTGTTTAAAATTTTCACACTAAAACCACAATTATGTTGGAAACTTACTTGAAGATCTTAAACATTTTCAATTATTAGAAACTAGAAGAAAAGGTTGCACCAATGTAGTACGTCTAATAATGCTCTCAAATAACATCTTACGTGAGCGGAGTGTTTGGGATCGCGCTACAAAAGAAACCGCTCGTGAGCCTTATCCTTTTCGAGGTACTTCACGCTGTATCATTAGTTTTAGCGTTGCGTGTATAATTAAATGTGATTAATTTTCACCGACTCGCAAAGCGCACCGATCTAGTCCTCAGCCGGTTCGTTCTGTGCAAGCAGTCCGACCGAAATCAACTGGTGTTTTTCGCCGTGACCCACCGCCATCATCCGTCAATCCCACGTAAAGGGTGGCAAATGGGCAATATAAATCAAAACATCTACGGGCGCAAGTAAAAACCCCCGGCACTCGACCGCAGCTGCCCAGCAATGATCGGACGTGTGAAAAAGGGAAAAAAGGTACGGTACGATAATTTCTACCCGTACTGTAAAACCGCTCATTTTCTGGTCCATTTCGGAGCGGTATCAATCAAATATGGCGACGCTGGAATGTGCCAGCGCCAGCAACTATATATGCGCGGACAGCCAGCGGCGTCTGTCGAAGCTGCGCGCGATCGAGCTGAAGGCTAGGGGCAAATAAATACTTAAATAAACGAAAACTTCACCGCCACGAAATGGTGGACAGGAGGCTCCATGGGTGGGGCGGGCGGTACGGTGCTGGAGCTGGTTGACGAAAGTAAATAAATAAGCCAGGCGGAATGTGAAGTTCTTGGCGCGGGCATACCACCGAAAGCCTCCGTTTCGTTCCGTTCGCTTTCGGAATTCGTTTGCGTTTGCGGGGAGCTCGTTTTTCGTGGCGAACAACGAAGGCGCGAAGCAAGCGGGGATGCCGAAAGAATGCGCAATGGACTCCCAGCAACAAGGCCTTCTTAGGCTTTTGCGGATCCGCTAAGCCGTGTGATCATCCTTCGCGTCCGAGCATCTCCCGTGGCATTTCTGTGCAAGGACCGGGCCGAGGCGAGGCCACAATAAGAAATGAAGCTGAAAGTAGGAATGGACGAAGAAAAAACCGCGCTTGGATACACACAAACACACACACACACACACCCACAACCAAAGTCAGGGGAACAGAGAGTAAACGCCACGCAAGGAAGAAAGTCAACTAAAAAGGAAGTCGAAAATCGTCCGAAAATTTGGCCCCCTAGTTAAGGGCGGGTATATTTTTTTTTGTGAACGCTTTCAACAACGCGCTGACCTTTTTGTTATTGGCATTCAGGATGCTTTTGAGCCTTCCATTGAGATGGAGAGCGTGATCGAGATTTTGAAAGTAGTTCAAAACCCTTGGCAATTGTGAGGTTGCACAGAAGGTATCGGTAAAACGAATGAAATTACTTTCAATGCTTACATACCTGAATACGTGTCAAGAACCATTAGAATCTGGGAAAATTGTTTACCAATGTGTATTTCACATAAATATCATGATCAACAAATATTGTGCATTGTGCATCAAGCATTACCAATATTTGAAAATGGTTAACATGAAATATCATTTAGTTTATCGACTCTTCCATAGTATGACATTCGATTTGTATGACTCTTCGGAATCATTTGTGTGAACTTCTTCTGTTTTGAATAGAAGCATTACTTCACAAAATACATTAAATTTCGGATAATTTCCGAAAATTCTCGAACAAAAACCCTGAATAATATGGAATTAGACAGAATATGAACCATTTAATATTTTCATCCCCATCAATCTTAGCGAAAGACTTGAAATGCAATTTGACAAAAGCTTTAAAGATTGCCATGCTGCGAATATAACTCATTAGTTTACAATTCTACAAGCAAAACGATCCTTAGGTTCATTAGTGATCAGTTCTGGTTCAAAGCGTTATTCAAGATGTCCATATTCAAACTGGAACAGATTTTACTTATAATAACATTCCGACAAGAACATGCCAGACATTAAAAATATCATTTTTAGATCCCCGTTTGTTGTCATTTTCTCAGCACAGTTTGCTTATTAGTATGGAATGATTGTAATTGTTTAAACTGCATTGCATTGTTTAAATGTGCAACGTAAGCTATAGCTTGGCGGCCGCTCGGCTCTAATGGAATGATCTTTGCAACCAAATGGTGTAGTTTTCGAAATGTAAACCGTTCAGCAACGCCAATATTTAGCGTTTCCTTCGATAGCCCTTATAACAAACCTAACGATCGCGACACACGAAGACAGTGAAGGAGTACGAACCTGACAAGCTCCAGCATCCACCCAGACCACAATCACCAAATGGCTAGGGTGTTTTTTACCCCCTTCTTAGATCCTCACGCCGCACTCTTCTCGCTTACCTCGCCCCTAGCCTACCCCCTACCCCCTACCCTAGCCTCTGTACACGACGTGCACGAACCGCCCGGAGCCCACATTGCGCACATGCAGTTGTGCGATTGTGTTGACTGACATCATATTTTTATGGAGGTTAAGTCAAACAAACCGGTTGTGTTGCCGTGCGCCAGGGTTGCCGGCGCGTTCGGCGCTTGCCGTGCGAAAAATCCCTCCATGCCCCGTGCACGGTCGGCCGGTGGCGTGTTTATTTTTCGTTATTATTAAGCTGATTGCACGTCGTACCGCCGTTGCGTGGCGGTCCCGGCACTCGATATGTTGAGCTAATTTCTTCGGCTCAACTTGAGAATGCCTTTTTATCACACCCTGTAATCATTGCTTTCACGAAAAAGGTTCAGATAGGAACCCGTGGCACAGGGTTTATGGTCAATATTTAGGATTGGGTTATTTCCTCGGTTCGTAAAATGTACATTACATTTTACAGGGCGCTCTAATCATCTGAGGACTCGTCCTCGAACTTGCGATGCTAACTCGATTGAAGCAAATTTTAGAAGCGCTTGCCCCTAATCATCCTTTCAAGTAGTACTGCCATGTGGCGCTATAAAAAGATCAATGGACATACACACATCCTGCCTACCAGAAAGCCACGGCACGGCTCGGTGAGTGGCTCGGCGGTCACTAATCCTTCTTTACCGGATGCGCCAAAGGCGGTGGAATTTGTAAGACCATCCGGATTACACCTGGAGTACTGCTACTCGAAATAGCTAACATTCTGCAACAACAACAACAACAACACAAGACGACGATTGAATGGTGGGCGATTGTCTAAATGGTAAATTTGTGTTCATTTTAAGAACAAATAGACCAACCCGGTCTCCTTACTATCTTGCGCCCACTTGACCAGACGCGAGATAAGGGTCGCGGGACCTCTTGACGCGTCACACCGGTACTATTGAAGATGATAACGATGTACCGATACTAGGGGGAGGGGGGAGATAGTATGATACGGACGAAGGGGTCCCTATTTTTAGCTGGCGCAATATTTTGCTATTACAGTGGAGATTATCCCAGCATTTGCGAATAAACAACCTTGCAACGATCGGAGCGGATGAAGGTATCAATGAATGTTGTATCTTTGGAGTGGAGGTGCGCTAACCATCAAGTTAATGAATGGTCTATAATTCCAAAAAATGGATCAGAACGGTCAAGCTACATATTAGTGCTGTATGAAATAACCAGCGCTGTGCGTCCTGAGTCAGAGTAAGTGAATGAACTGATTGGATCTACTCTTCACAGAGAGTTTTTTTGAGACTCAGTTTTGATTCAACTCTCTCTTATTCGATTGCTAATCAGATAAGTCCATCGCTTAAAGATATTCATAGGTATCTGAAGATATAAGATATAAGGATATCTTCATAAACATCTTAAAATAATGTCAATTAAACCGATCTTCTGAATTAAATTTTTAATATATTTTGACTAGTTAATGAACTTATAATGTCACAGACACAAGATATGACATCTTGACTTACCACTTGGTTGTTAACTCGAAAATTAATCGCATACTAGTGCATCAGAAATCAGTGTTCAGTGACGCTGAGTGAATGAGCTAGTTAGAGAGTCATTAAAACAATCGTGAGTCAAAACACAACAGATTGAAGTTATTCAACTAAGAATGCTGAGAGCTCAACTCAATGAAAGTAAAATAATAAAAAGTAGATCTTCTCCAATAATCCAAAGATTCTCTAGAAATTAGAACGAATGTATAATAAACTGCTAAACACAAAACCCCAACAACCAGGATCTAAAAATAGTAGCTCTGACTAAGATTTCTTTTGTTCGCAATTTCTTCAGTATTTCCGATACTTGAGTACTTCGATTCTTACAGATCCATAGGCCATGAAATAACGATCACTTCGTTTGAGCTATATTGTTCCCATACGAAATCACTTTTACGACAAACACTAATGATTAGCTCTCGACAGCCTGTTGCAGCTACAAGATACTTCAGAGCCTCACAACTACTAAACGCAGTGCCATTGGTCATGGAAGCTTCCAGCCGTTGCCACAAACCGAACCACGATCGCCTCCACGAGTGGCTGATAACGCACACCGCGGTGGCGAAAGTAGAACCAAACAAAAGCGGCACCGGGCAGGGCGGCGAAACGTTCCTATGATGAGCGCCAGCCATCCCACGTCGGGTGCGCACACGTGGAAAGTCTGGAAAAGCGCATGCCATCGGGGCCAGAATATGGCACCCGGGTAATCATAATCAAATCAAGTGCTCAACGCGTTCTACGCTCCACGCGGCACCGATCAAAGACGGGACGCTGGTCGGCACACATCAAAGCGCGCGCCGGTAGACCCTGCCAGGGCACGGTTCGTTAATTATCGGCCCATTTCAAACGAGACCCACGGTTCGACCTTTTCCGATTCGGATCCTCTTCCGATCGGCCCGATTGAATCAGAATCTTTGACATTACCGGGCGAAGATGTGACTTGCACCGTGTCCCGCGACAGCACAAACAACAACAACCCGCGGACCAGCAACATCAAAGTGCGCGAAAGACATAAATAATTGGCTATTAATTCGATCCGGCACTGATGGCGGTGCGTTGCCATAATAAATCTCTGATTAAGCTACAGCGTCATATGACACGCATGTTTGTAGCGTAGTACACACACACACGCACATGCAGCACTTGACATGTGTGGTAGACGCGGTTAATGAGCAATCGAAACTTGACGATTTTCTAGCCCCCAAAGTAACCGCTCACAGCCACTGGTTCGTCTGTGATTGCCTTACGTACCATCGAGAAGGCCTAGCCGTAACACATAGCGTCATGTTTGACTTCCGGTGTACTCGAGGAGCCACTTTCGACCCTTTCCAGCCTTTGGGCGGTCCTTCGCGTGCTCTCCAGCGACGGAGCTACCGGGGTTTTCATCCGATTCCTTTCCCATCGGGAGTACGGAAACTGAAGCCGTACGCGGCAGCGCACAAGAAGCAAGAAGCTGGCGAAGAAGTTCTTCCACGGTTCCGGACCGTCTCCTGAGCGCAGGGCACCACGAGGAACGAACCAAGGTAAGCCCTCTCGTGCGGAGCTCTCAGTCGAGCAATCGAGGATCGCGTCGAGAGCCTGCTGCTGCTGCTGTACCGCAGAACCGATCACCGCACCGAAAAAGGCACATTTACATAACAGAAAAATTCAAGTGATATGTAAACCACTCCACTCCAGCGGGCCTGTGGTCTGTGGAAACGGGCTACCAGCACCACGCCTGCGCCTGAGCTATTTAAGGTTTCGAAACACGGCAACACACATGGACACGGAAGCATGGCAGCGACGGAGGGTTGCGTGGAAGGCACGATGCATTCGGTGACTCCATGCTATCAGAGTCAGAATCTCGGTAGATCGGCTCCCGAATTGAAGGAGGCAGCCGCAACACAACCCCTTTACGGTGCGTGGTTGTTGAAAAACCGGTAGCAGCGTGTTTTGGGACGGAGACTCCAGTGGCTATTATAATCGTCATCATCATAACGAGCGTCTAATGGGAGGACTCGAAAGGAGCAACATCCGGTGCTCGATAGCCATCGAGGCGAGGCGGAAGGAGCGCACGGCGATCGTTCTTTCGTTTAATGGTCGATGGTGGTCGAGTCCGGACGCACACGCAAGCAGAGTGAGAGAATTAAAATTCAAGTCGTTTTAATTGAACGATAGCCTTTTATATACATACTGCGTCAGAAGATGTTTGTTTAATCAACTGTTTTAATCTGTTTGGCTTGCCTGCATGTACCGCATTGATCGTTTTTCTGTGATTCTGTGGTTTTCAATGTTTTTTTTTGTAAACTTCTTATAAAATTGTTATCATCATTATTTTACTTTTTTCCATATGATAACACTTCAAAAAATTTATTTCCATGAATTAATCACAGTTTTTTTATACTGCACATATATACTAAAATGATTTAAAATTTCAGTATAATTACACTGAAGACACCACGCAGATAAACTCTAATCAATACAATAAACACAATAAGTATTGGAGTTTTCTCCTCTCTGTAATTGTCTTTATTCAATTAAGTCCGTCATAGTCCGTTGAACTATTAAACGATAAGTGAGCGATATTGCTTATCCTGTTTTTAATAAATTTAAAGCAAAAATTGTGTGTAATATGATAAACAATACAACGCAAGTAGATCTTTAACCATCGTTAATATTTATTTTAAATATCCTGTCACTTTTTAAACTCTTCTAGGTGAAATGCACCATCGATCCGAACATTGGATGGAAAATTTAGTTGATCTCGGTTAGATCCATACCAAATTGACGCATTTAAAAGGGCATTCCGTAGCAGAGTTCAGCTGAACGTTTCGGCAGACTCTAATCCACGTTGCGATAGCACCTGGATTGAGTTGCACACAATGACAACATTTGGCACACCATATTGGCCGGAATTGAGATGTTGAATTGAGATATCTAAATTGGTTTATCAAACGTCTTACAGGCTTCATCCTGTAATCTAGGTGATATTCAAAAATTACAAAATGTATCTTGAAACTATCTAAACAGCCATAGACAAGGTTATAATGTATCATTAAATAGAACTAGTTTGTTCAAACTGTCGATGTTATCATTGGCAATATCCCTGAATATTTCGAAGGTGTTGGTTGAAATAAAACCAGGCTTTACCCGAAGTCAAAACGTTTCTTCCATTAAGCTCTTATAACACCATGCAATCCGTCAAAACTTAACTCTCTAGCATGTGAGAACAATGATACAGGGAAAATTATGATAATAATGCCTGTCTGACTGAACTTGCTGTAAAGTATTACCCAAAAATGACCCGTAAATAAACGAAAAAAATTAGCAGACACAGAGGAAGACACTCAACGCTTTGGAGCTACCGCACCGAACACGTGTTCACGACGCCGTATTTCGGTAGTAGGTGCCTTATAAAAATTATGCTAATTAATGGGTTATTTTGTGCAAGTTTTACGACGTCAAACATCAATCACTCCGCTCAGGGCGCACCGTTGTAAAGTCAATTACTATGCATTTTTTGTCATGAAAATTACGAAAATCTTAGCCCCCAAGCTCCCGGACGCGGTGGACCATCTGGAGAGTGTTCACATGCACCAAACGGCAACCCGTAAATTAGTTATTCTTCTTATTCACATGCACCGGGAAAGGTCAACTTCATTTTCGCTGCCCTTCGATGGGTATGCCGGGTCGGCGGGTCGAAGGGTGGTGCATCCACTCGAGGCAGAGCTACTACAATGTGCTTTCACACCTTGCCCTGTACCTGACCGTCTCCTGTTTCCACCACAGCTCACCTGGCACGGAAAGAAGTGAGATAAAAGGTACACCAAACACGCGCAGCACAAAAGGGGCCAAAAAGCGCCAAAAACCGGAGGCTGTTGTATCCGACCAGCGCCCCTGGGTTTAAGAGTGCATCTTAAACACGGGGACAGAGTATTTAAACGATGTACCCCACAAGTGCGTACACCCCGCACCGAATGCACCACCTAAAAAGGGGTGTGTACAACTCTTTCTTTCTTTCTACAAACTCCTTCTCCCTTGTGCGGATGGGCAAACAGTGTTGTTGTGTTACCGAAAGACAAAAAACCAACAATCAACCCACCGCGCACCTCGCCGCGATCGCGTTCTATCCGTGGAGCACGGATTTCTGTTCGCTCCTGTCCAACCAGTTCTTTTGTCCACGTTTCGTCCACGTTCATGCACCCGGCCCGGTCGTCGGCCCGGCCCTTTTAGACCCTTTCGGTAACCCACCGGTTCATCTCGCGCGCTGCCTACGGACACTGTTTAAAAATACTCATATCTTATTTGTTGTTTACTTTACACCGTTTAACCTTTCCCCAAAAAGAAACCCGTACACGCTTGCACACACACCCGGAGAAGATCGCGCTCTCGTTTCCAGGAAGATCTTCGTTCTATCCTCTCCGGGGCCTGGGCTCCGGCGTTATGCTACTCATTTATGCTGCACCTCAGTCAGCCTTTGCACCTCGCACCACCCGGCTCAGTCATCCCCGTGTGTCACATTCACAGATTCCGAAAGCACCTTCGCCTCTGTTTACCGTTCGCAAACTCTGGTACCTCCACACTTGGTTTGCTTTACCCATTACAGAGCGGCACACAACTGGCCACTGTAGCGCTTGCTGCTGCTACATATCGGTCCACCGCTTCCAGGAAATCGAAACCTATCCGCCGACGGTGATTGTTCTAAGCACTGCACTGCTACTTTCCCGCACGATCCCACCGGCGATCGTCTCCTTCCACAAAAGTGTCCAGCGGCGTTCTCGTAGCAATCGATTGAAACGGACGCGTCGAAACGGCCACGAAACCGAAATCACAAACCCCCGAAACCGAGCACATCTCGGAAGGAAAAGCTTTGCCCGTCCCGCTAGGGAATCCGATCGCGCGGGATTCGGTTTACACAACCGAAGCACACACACAGCACACCGGGGCTGGGCAGACCCGTGGTCAGACAGTGCGGAGCCAACATGGCGCCCAGATCCGGCCAAACGAAATGGCCGCCCCGGGATTTTTGGATGTTTTTTTTGTAATCTTTGTTTCTTTGTTGTTGTATCGGTGATGGAAAGTTTTCGCTGCTTTTGTGTCGTTCCAACGCCTACGGGTGGTTTTGGGCGCTTTGAGATCACGTTTGAGTGCGTTTTTTTTTCTCGGCGGAACGATCCTGTTTTTTTCTTCCCTTTTTGCTCCTCGTTTGATTTCTTTCTGGCCGGCTTTTGCAGAACACGCACACAGAACAAACTGATTCGTTTCGTTTACAGTGCAGCTAAGCTCCTCGAACTGAAACGTAGCATTTACATACTATATTATATAAAGTTACAGTATGATATAAAATAATATATAAAACCACAATGAATAAAATAATGTTTTATTTAAAGTGTTTCCATGCCTCCAAATAACAACCGAATCGAAATAAATCTTAATTCCAGTTTTTAGATTTGCAGGAGCAATCCAGATAGTCGCTAATGTCGGAATAAATTACGAAGATTAAATTACTTATGTAACTGAATCTGTTGTACTTTAACACTTTTTTATGTAGTTTCAAAGTGCAATTTTCGCGCAATACAATCCGTAGCATAACTATAAGAACACAAGTTTTTTATCGTAAAACTCAAACTTGAAGAGTTTGTGAATGTTATGTCACACCAAAACAATGAAAATAACACCATGACGTTAATTAGTTGTTTAACTATTTTTTTTATATTCCGCACGGTAAATCACTGTTCACATCATCCGGCGAATTTTGCATTTGTGTTGTTTTAGATTTTTTTATAAAAATATACGATAAACCCACAAGCAGCACAAAAAACACATTCAATTAAAAAAAAAAGAAAAATGTATTCTTCTTTTTCTTTAGTACAACTACGACGTATATTACCACGTCGCCACCCCCGTTAAGGTAGTTAAATAAACTAAAGTGTATTAAAAAAGGAGTAAATGGGAGAGTAATCACAATGGGCATTTAAGTGTCTCTAAATCAATCACAGCATCGTTGTTTCCAACGATGTGGATGATGTAAGCTTGCAAACAAACACAGGAACGCAATTCGCTTGCTTGAGCTTATGTTACTTAGCTCAAGAAAGCGGAGGAACAGGATAGCTGGTGAAGACAACTTGTATAGCAACATATTGCATGCACCAGATACTATTGGGTAGATGTATACAAATGTCATGTTTTTATAACGAAAATAGTGCAAATAGCAAAAGTTTCAAAAGTAAAAGAACGTATAGATGTCCTTAGATAGATGCAAAAGTAAAACCACATGTAGATGTAGCTGTTCAACAATAAAATATCACATAAAATAAAAGCGAATCTAAATCGCATCTCTTTCACTTTCGAGCTGTTTCCCTTCAAACGTTCTAACCTTATCTCTTTCATGGACCAATTTGGTAAACCTCTATTGGATCATATCAAACAATCCAGCAAGCAAACCTAATGCAGGCAACAACACGTTTGACAAACAAAAGCAAAGAGATCATTCAGAATCATTAAAAAAACCCCATTGATCCATCGCACCCATCCACCGCGGGGCAAACTCAAAACATTCCAGTTCAATTTTTTTTTTTCAAACCGCCCGTCTTCTTTTCGAACACCACTTCAAAAGAACGCTCGTTCGTGTTTGCTGTGAAATCGCTTTAAAAACAAATTTCAATCCACAATCCACCGCGTGCAGCATCCGACGCAGTTTATCGCTGGTGGCGCCTATTTGCCCTCGCGTGCGAGACTGATCGGCGACTGCACGGGCAGGAGCAGGAGAGCATACGACCGCTCGCGGGCGGGAGCGAGAGCGAGCGACAGAGTGAATGAGAGTGAACGATAGCGCTGGGAGAAAACGAGAGGAGCTTTAATTAACCATCCGGCCCCGGGTTAGACAGGGGTAGCTGGCCAGTAAAAAAGGGGAGGAGGGAAGGAAGAGGGGTGGCAGGTGACCCTGGTGTGATGCAGAAATGCCGGTGCAGATTAAGCGGAGGAGATCATCCGCTGGCGAAAAAAACACACATACACACGAATACGAAAAAATAAACCAGTGAAACAACACACCCCGACACGATATAAAATAAAAATAAAAAACCCCTCTAGGCGCCGCCACGTACGCTCGGTGGACGAACAGGCCAAGCTCATAATTCGTGAAATGAAAACTTCCTGTCACACACACACACACACACACACACACCTCGCACATTCCACGGCATTCACCGGCGGCGCTTCGATCCTTCGATCATGCGCTCCACGCATACACGTATGAGTGTGTGCGTGTGTGGGCATAGCTTGATGATCGAAGCTGGTTTGGCGCCGCCTCTCTCTATCCTGCTCTAGCCAGCCGGCCGGGGATCGCGATCGCTTAACTCCTTGCTCGCTCGCTCTCGTCACGTTCGATCGATTCGGTTCATCCGGTCATGCGTTTCAAATAAACGGCCTCTTTGCGCGGCCGGCGGTGGTGGTGGTGGTGGTGCTGCTGCTGCTGCTGCTGATTGTATTGTTCTTATTGCTGATCTCCCTTCTGGAGAAGGAATGGAGGCAGAAGATAAAAATTGAAAATTTATAAAACCCATTATTCTTTTCGTGTTTCTTCCAGCTCCTCCGCTCGTTTTCACGTCCTGCTTCCTTTCACCCACCCCGTGCGCTGGACCCGTCCGCTACAATAAGCTCCGGATGCCTCCTTTTATGTGTGTAGACTTCACTCGTTTTGTCCCTATCTCTCTCTTTTACTCCGTCTCTCTTTCGCTCGCATTCGCTCCGCATCATCACCAAATGGTACCCGGATTTGTTGCATGCGGCGCGGTGCATCCGAGCTCGTCCCCTTCCGTGGCACCGCGTGGCAGGTTTCGGTTGCACACGCCAAGGATCGAGCTGCCCCAGAACGGATCTTGCATCTTCTCTTCTTTCGTGCGGGTATGCGCGCACGGAAAGCGGACAGAAAAGCGCCTCGCCAAAAGGGGCCGTTGTGGTGCGGGAAATGTGTGCAGAAGAAGAGGAGGAAGTAGAAACTTTAAATCGAATTTTGAGGAGACGCAGTTTTTACTAAATCCCACCGGAATCGGGCTCCAGGGAGGGCGGCAGAGCCGAAGAGCAGAACAGATAACAAACAGTTCGATTTTTTTTGTTCTTCGAACTCGTAAGGTAAGCTAAAATGAAAAAAAGGCCAAACAAAAAGATAACGAACAATCGGAATCGGAAAAGGGAAAACGAGAAGGTGCCTCACCTGCGGGCGGGCGAGGAAGAAGACCGACACCGAAAAGGAAATCGAGCAAACTGAACGAAACACACAGGAGCGACGCTGCAAGAACGTAACGAGCGAGGCTAGCAGGAGAGTAACAGCAACAACGAAACGAGAAAAAACGCCACAGACAAACAAGTCGAAAACGAGGAAAGAGAATCGAAACATAAAATGAAATAACTTTAGCAGGAACGGAGCGTCCTAGGGGCAGGGAATGGCATCGGGATGCGCCCGGAGAGGTTCAACCGAGCCTGGCCAGCCCACCTTAAACCGAAAACCTGTATCGAAAGATGTAAACTATGTTTGGAAAATCATTAATGCGCTGGAAAGTCACGCGGCCCAACCCCGGATGACGGCGATGGCCACCAAACGCAAACAAGATTTTCTTCACCCTCTCACCCCCACAATGCCCACCTTACCAATGCCCGAGACGACGGCGGTGCGCCCAGTCATCTTGGCTCCCTGAATGAGGTGCTGCTGCTGCTGCTGGCTTCGCCGATGGGGAATGTGGCAGTGCACGAAAGGAGAAGGCAGCAGAGAGAAGAAGAAAAAAACCCGACGCCTTCTTGATCACCATGACCAAATGGGAGCGCTTCGTGGGCGACGCAGGAGCGAAAGAGCGAAGGAGATGGCAAGAAAAGCGACGCGACAACTGTTAGGGGGATTGAAGCCGCTCGCATCCGACGGGCACGGCCTGCTTTGGGGAGCGAACGTGTGAGTGAGAGAAAACAGGTGTGGAGGACCATCGAAGAGGGGGCTCCATGATCACGACGACGCCGACTCCGCTCCTCGTCGCCCACATCGCCCCCCGACATCTCGACCGGTCGCGAGAACGAGCTAAACCGGAGGCGCTACGACGGCGTTGGCAGCCAAAGCGGCGCATCTGCGACCCAGGGCCAGCCACTCGGTGTGTGTGTGTGCGTGTATGTGTGTGTGTGTGTGTGTTGGAACGCGTGCGCCATCGAACACCACTACGGCGACCGATCGGCTGGCCCGAACACACAGCTTCCCGCTTGCGCTCCGATGGATTCATCATCGCGATCACGCGCGGCAAACGGGCGAAGAGAAGAGACGGAGACCAAGAGAGATCGGCCGAGAATCGAGAACAGCTCACCATGGCGCCCGGACCCGTCACATAACGCGCGGTGGGACGATGGGTGGGAGACCGACGGGAGTGGGGGGATGCCAGTGGATGCGAGAGCAGGGAGGAAGATTAGCGGACAGAATTTTATGCCAACGCACGATCCCGCCGGCCCACCCCAACCCCGCTCGGGGTGAATGATGAGGTGATTTTTCATTCCATCTCACTTGGGTCGCGCTTCCCGCTGCTATGGGCGCCCCATCCGCCTCCGCCTGCCCCGTCGATCGCACGGCCCTACTCGCGGGGCAAAACCGTCGAATAGCGCCACGTTGCGAGATTTAACGACGACGAAACGACGGGAACAAGTTCTGCTGGCGTCTTCGTTTCGATAGGGAAGATGTACGCATCGCGCCATCGCGTTAGTCTTCCAACGTCGAAAGCGTGTGTTTCTGAGGTTTTTTTTCTCTGTTAAGCCGTTCTTGAAGAGCTGTCTCACTTTAAACTTCTCTATATGTGGCCTTTTTTACGGGAAGCTTACAGCACATTTTAAATTTATACGATCAACCAATGATACAACCACTTACACTGCATGTATGTCTCGGTAGGTTTTCCCCATTTGAAAGCATTCGCTTCACACTGTGGATCCAGTTTGCACTCAATGTACCCTACGTCAAGCCGTTCAACAGCATCTTTTTATTCATAATTGGCAACAGAACATCGCTTCAGTGTCGATAAATCGAATACCAAACGCAGCGTACGGGATTCGATCCGTAGTCGGATTATTCCGGATCCAACACCAACTCTAGTATTACCCAGATTTAACTCCAGTTTTGCGATTCGGAATTGACAAGTTTCTTATCCAGCATTGATAACCAGATTTAACAGGATTTGGATCCCTCGAATTCAAGTCAATACCAGCGAGCGAGACAGAATGATAGTAGAAAACCATTGGACAGTTATGTATTCATTCGGAGATTCCTGTGATTGAGTACACCGAGCCAATTGAGCGGAATCAACCATGAATTCATATGTCTTTCTTCGAGACAGTGAAGTTTGTCCATATTTATCTCAAAATCATTGCATCAATGGCTGGAATAACTTTTCCTACCACTATTCTTATCCAGGATTACGAACGAATGAACAGGATTACTTCTTTAGCAAACAACGCTTTCTTCCTTTGAGCAGGTTCCGAATTACTTCAAGTAAATCTACAGCCATTTCTTCATTTCCTTTCAAAAGAGATTACACAGATTGTCATCCAATTATAGCAATTTAATTGAATATTACTAATATACTTACCGTCTTTTATGTTTCGTCTGAATGATATTTATTAGTTTAAAGTGTGATAATAAATAATACCAAAAGGACCTTGAGGATCCATAGTAAAACATTCTCAATGCGAGTCAGAAGTTAAAAAAGCTATACGTAAAGACATCATACATTACCCAAATGAATGATATAACCGTACCATGCTTCAGTACCCCGTACATACGTGATGTAACAGTACATCATAAACGAGATGTAGTGTTTTATATGTTGTAATATTGATGAAAGAGGAAGAATCGTGGTAATTCCAATCAAGGTGGTTATGATCTTGATGCTAAAAACCGTTAAATGCGAAGCTGAACTGAGTCGTATCGCAAGAGTGTCTTGTGCAGTGGCTCTGATTTATTCGCTGGGAAGTCACATAACCAATGACACATAACGACTGTGTGCAAACATCAGCAGACAAAACAGAAAATCCCTTTTAACAACAATATAAAGAGAACACTGATCCAATAACTCAGAAAGAAAGCATTTTGTGTATCGCACAGTAAGTGATGCAATGAAGTGAGTAATAGTAAACTACACAAACCTAGAACATCGGCATGATGAATTCATGCAATTAGTTACAAACGAGATCGTCATAGGCAGCAGGTGATTTGCCATCGTCAAACGATCAAGGTCGGCATCGGAACAAAAGCGTCTCCCATCTCGTTTCTTCATACTCCTCTGCTGTAATGTTACATGACAGTTACGTTGAGGATCGTATTGTTCATCCGCCTCACACAGTATGCCTCCAACGAAGCTCATTATCGTAATGGTCATTTTGATGAGTCAACACTGTTCGCGCTAATACACACAACGAGGCGCCAGTGAAGCGTTGATGTGTGTGTTTGTGTGTGTACGTATTTGTACTTAGAACATAGCACGATTTTGCATCTGTCGTCTCCCGCATCTGAAAGTGAACGTCCACTTACTTGTAATCGTTTCTCGGGAAAATGCTTACATAGCGTAAGGGATTTTTTATTTTCCAATACGATGACTGAGCTTTCAATCATACGATCGGTTGTTTTTTTGCTCAGCCTGGTGCATTCTAATGTATCTTCAAGGTCCGATTGAGAATGAACAAGTAGCGATCGCGAGTTTGTGCTGCTACCGAGATGATCAAGTGGCTCCGTCGATGGATGTACGTTGATTATGACAGATCGAAAATATAACACCCTGTACAAGTCTGCGGTAGCCTGTAAGCCCACAGGTATTTTTTCCTGAACACGTGCTCAAAACAGAGTTTTATTAATATGTTTTTATTCTTGTGCATAGCGAAATTAAACCTAGTTATGAGTTTCAATTTCAAAGAATATTGGTGCTCTTCAGCAGAGAGAGATAAATATTTTACAACCAGATATGCTGACGATGCCTCATGCATAGTGTTTACTTTAAAAAAAAGTCAAAGGATAGGTGAAATCATAGGATATCTACAAATCAAAGGATATCTACAGGATAGAAAGGATAGAAAGGATAGAAATCATAGGATATCTACAAAGGGTTCATGACATTCAAAGAAATTGTTTAATGGATTTATTAGCTCGTTCATGTGATCGTTTTAATTTTAGTTACTGAGTTAGTGTTAGTGATCTCAGAAAATATGCTGGATCGCTTGCATCACGCCAAAGGTACTATGGAAATAAATACATGCAAAGTTGTGATGTAAGATTTCCTCTAAGAAGGTAAATAAAAATTGTAATCATAATGACATTCTGACCGCTATATCCGACTCCTAATCTGGAGATTATAGAATGTAAGTATACGACAAGCAGGTGCATAGATAACGGATCTTCCTGTCTGACAGATCGTTGGATAATAAAAAGGTTAGAATGGATGCAATTAAAAAATATGTTTCATGTTGATCCCCAGAAGCCAAATTAAGACATTACTATAAACACTTCATTGGGCAAAACAATGCTAGGGAAAGTTGTAGCTTATTAATGATAGCCCACAGCTTAAAAAAAGTTGAACATAGTATATTTTAATCAATAATTAGTGGAACCTTTAATACCAATGTGATGTCATAGAACTATTACTAACATCTAGTTTGTAAGTGCAGTTTGACTGATAAGTAAGTATACTAGCCAGATGAATCAAAATGTCTAAAATCTATACTGACTATTACGTAAGCTTAGCTGACAACGACGTACGCAATGAAGTTCTCAGCCCGATAACGTGTCGAGCATGACATTTGGGTTCTGAGGTCAACGCAACAGCCACGACGACGTGCGTATCATGCGGAAACGTGCCATTCTACTGGGTTGCACCCCATGGCCATCCCATTGACAGGCACGTTCGGAACCGATCGGATCCTGTGCGCAACGGACTCCACGACTGTTGTTGCATAACCTAACCCGCTCCAGCACAGACCCCCTGCAACGCTCGGAAAGCCCGCAGTGAAAGGTCCTTGAGCGATGGGCCGGTGAGGGGTTAAAAAGAACACCACAAACGCCATCCGCCCGCCCGAAATCTAGATCATAATTCAGCGCACTGGATGCAGTCACCTTCGGTCACTGCGGGCCGACACTTACGCACCTGCGGTGAACTCGCCGTTGCGCAACCATCCGCGCACAAGCAGACCTGCGCGAACCTGCGAGCGCGTGCGGTTTTTCTTGTCCTTTTGTCCTTCACCGCGGCCACCTCAGTGTCCGTGAACGCGTAACGAGAAAGGCGCCTGGCGGGTGGGACCTTTCCTTGACTTTCCTTGCGAGTCGGAGGCGACAAATAACAGCACGGCACCTACAGTGCAAGTGTCCTTCGGCGGGACTCCTTTCACTGACCCACTGGAAGGGCGATTTCTGGAGCGTGAGAAAGCGAACACATCGAGGAGCCGGGATTTGTTCGGCGGGGTACTGCAATAATTAAGGCAACCAAGAAAACTGGCCACCGTGAGACGATTAAAATCGTTCCCGTTTTTATTGCTCACTTAAGCAAACGATCGACGAAACGAAATGTCACGCAACGTAGCAGGAAAGTGCGTTCTGATAAGGACCCTTTGAATGTTTCAAAATTGGAAAAGATACTTTTATGATAGATACAACGCACACGGATGGTTGGCTAAAGCATGCCGATGTTTTCTTCCATCAGAAAAGCCAGTCAAGCCAGTCAAAAGCGGCGAGGGCTCAGCACAATCTTCCGGGATTTTCGTTATTTTCGTTGAATCAGCAGCGACTAAAATGTGAACCAATAGCAAGGCGAAAGCGAGATGCCAAGAAAGCCAAAAGTCGCCGCCGAACCATGCGCAAATT
Organism: Anopheles dirus; assembly: GCA_000349145.1. NCBI lineage: Eukaryota > Metazoa > Arthropoda > Insecta > Diptera > Culicidae > Anopheles > Anopheles dirus. Next base: position 449,773 of record KB673002.1, read on the forward strand.
AGAATCAACCCTTTTCGGATTTGCTTTGGCGCACGACGCCAAAGTCTGAAGCGCGCCCGTCGCGATGGTTTGCTTCGTCGCTGTTCCCGCCGCTACATCCACAACTTGCTCGAGAACAAACACGAGCACGATGTGCGCCAATACGGTCAAACTAGCGTCGAGAAGATCGGAGAAAATCCACACCAAAGATGAGTGGCGTTAGTGTAAAGGTACAGTGTGTTCCAATTTTAAACGGTATTGTTTTCTAGTGATCGTTGCACTCGACCGGTACAAATACTCGAATCTGATTTTTGTTTTGATTTATACTTAAGCGAAACATGTTAACGCTTAGCACATGAACCGATTTCAAAACCAGTTTTAGTATAAATCTTGAAATCAAATAACTTTTCTTTTAATAAAGATGTTGCATAATCCAAATAGTGTTTAAATAAACAACGAAAACTTCTAACCTTTTCCGATCACATGGTGACTCAGGGGAAATCAATTTCTAAAACAGCCAAGATCCGGTTAGTTTTTAGTTGTTGGTGTGTGTGTGTGTGTGTGTGTGTGTGTGTGTCAAAATGTGTCAAAAGCTAACCTACAATAACGTAGTTTAGCATGATACTCAGTATGCAGAAGTTTAAACGTCTCAGGTCTAACACAAAGTAAATAATACATAATCAAAATATCCAATACGCGTTTGTTAGGTGTGCTTGGAGTTGTTGTTAATGGGTTTCCCGAAGAAAACTTACAATAGAGCTGAAAGTTGCAAAAATAGAAAAAAATGGAAAAAAATCTGAGTTCCTCAAATAACTCTCCAATTTTCTTATACACTCGACAATTATACTATTTACGTAAATGAGTAAGTGAACAATTATTGTAATAGATTCGACTACTTACACATTTGTTTCCGTTCAGGGTCTATTTTGTTAATTGTTAAACGCATAAGCCATATAGGGTGAACAATGCCTGCTGATTTGAATTGAATTTGAATTTTGATTTGAATAATTTCTCCAAACATTCGCGTTTTTTCGGAGACTTACTGTATTTGCAGCGTATGTTCTCTACTGGATCTAACTAAGACAGCTAGAAGATTGGTATTGAAACGTTTGGCAAAAACACTAAGGGCAATTTTAATATTCAATTGAACATTTAGTGCACCAACCGTGAGCGGGCCAGAGAAGAAGAAAGAAGTGCACCTTCCGTAAGGAAAAAACGAATTTTGAGAAGAAGTCTCACTTTGTGTTATCTCTGTGTTTTTTTTAATCAGAGCTAATAAATTTCATGGAATACACTACATTCAGATTATATTGCATAACATGGTATCCAAAAAGTTACGTAACAGAGAATTCCCACTGTTCACTCAGATAAATGATTCGTTCTGACAGCTCCGACCGACTCCAGAAGTGCTCATTTCGATGCTCCAACCACCCCGATCGCACGGGAGAGGAGAGCGAAAATCCTCCGACGTCTTGGGCGCGCATTGGAAAACGTGATTCCGAGCATTCGGTCCTATTCGGAGAAGAGTACGCGGCCGAAACAAGCGACGAAAGAAAACGCGAAGCATCATCTCAAAAACTAACTAACGAACGCAACGAGCGACCGGTCGGGACCGCTATAAGGACTGGCTGAACTGCGCGAACGGGGTTACTTGTTGCTGTTGCCCTTCTGCTTTCCACGCTTCCTTCTTGGTTTGGCTTGCTCCAGTGCGCGAATGGCGTCTGCTTGGCTGCCACGCCAGTTGCGCGCTGTTGATTCAATGCTGCGCGGGTGTGGGTGTGGGTGCGGCCCGTACAGAACGGAACGTCCGCCGGGGGAGTGTGTGTGGCGACACGCAGCGACGTGAATTTAAAGAAACAGGGGGGGAAACACACGCAGCAACCCATGCTGTCTGCCGCTGACGATGCATAATCGCGATCGCGGTAAATCCGGCGTGCACAATGTTGGCACGGAATGCATCCGAGAGCGGCGTGTTCGTCGGCGGACGATGGTGGGTGTGCGCCCGGGTAATGTTGCCAGCAGTCGAGTGGGAGTCATTTCCGGTGAACGTGCGTTCTAAATCGTTAGCGTTTCGGCGACTCTACCGGCTCTGTTGGCACCGACCAGGGGGGGGGGGGGGCTGGCTGTTGTTTGATATCAGGGGTATTAGAATTTTATGGACCAAACCCTATTCCTTGGGGGAAATTTGAGCGCCCAGAAATGCTGCTGTGCAAACGAAACCTTGAATATCTCGTTCCTGATACACATGTAAGACCAGGGTCAATAAGTTATGAGGAACTTAGAACATGTTTTAATGCATGTTTTCTATTAAATCTCAGTGTTACAGTTATTCATCCCGGAGATGGTGTTGGAGATGTAATTCATCCTTAAACTTTAAGTTCTTAGTGTGATATTTAGAGTTGGTTCATGTGAGTATCTATCAACTAGAATCTAGTTCCTCTGTATTAAATAAAATACATTAGATGGAGGAACCATTAATGCTTTAGCTTGAAAAGGGTCATATGTTAGCTACAGCACTGTTATGGACAACTGCACACAACTGTTAGCTACAGCATGGACAACTGCAGGAATAAATGTATCAAGAAAAGTCTGTCCTTGTTGAGCTACCGAAGAAGGAACAGTGCTATTTTATTGGTTATTGGTTGTTGAAGATGTTATATGTCACTAAACCAAGCTTATAAGCTTGGCTGAAACTGATCATTAAACATAAACAAAACGAATAAGCTGTATTCCAGCAGTTGCTTGAGCTCACAACGCTATAACACAAGCAGCATTACCAGCGCAATATGACAATTCAACCGAATAGCGCTTATTTCTATACGATCATGATTGTTAACACCCTTCAAAATTATCCCAATTTGAAAACGATTCTTGCCAGTTTTGGTAACAATATCATCACTTAGTCTGTTACGTATTAAATGACAAATAAGTTTGTCAAAATGTCCGATTTTAGTTGATTAAAAAATTCGTCTACAATTTGGCACCCAACCAGCATTAGATAAGATAGACAAAAAAGTTTGAATCGGGGCTTCACCTATGGCAGAACCTACTGAGCTTGAGAGTTTTGGCTCAAGTAGATCGTTTTGTTATTGTTGCGACCCCTTCGCGAGATCTCCTCCCCGTTTCCACACCTCAGTCGCCCCTCAGCACACGATGGTTGTTAATGGCTTTTAACGTTTTGACTACGTCCCGGTAGTGACCTCTCCCTGCACGATCCTCCTGACCAACCTGACCAGAGACAGGGAGGGAGGGAGAGAGAGAGAGAGAGAGAGAGAGAGAGAGAGAGAGAGAGAGAGAGAGAGAGAGATCACCCCCTAGTCGAGTAGAAAAATAAAAAAGAAGAATGCGCCTTCCAGCCGCGCGACGACGCTTTGTCTGGTGTGCCCCGAGCCGAGAGCCGCCGCCATGGCGACAAATTGTCTGGTGCGGTCTAGGCAGTCAGGCAGGCAGACATTGTGGCTGTGTGCGTGTGCGGCTCACACACAGCGACGCGATGGCTCGCGCGCGCGTTGCCTGTTGCGCTCGTTCAAAGAACGGCCGGTAGTGGTGGTGTTGGTGGTGGCGGCGATGCTGCCGTTGGTGTGAAAGAGCAATAGGATGGGCGCGAATGAGAGTGAGCGGGCCGCACGAGAAGCCGCCACCACGAACAAGCGAGACCGAGTGTCGCGTCGAGTGGTCAGCCATGCTATCTGTGTGCGGCGCGGATTGCTACGTTGCCACATTTCCCACCACCACTGGCGGCGGTCATGCTTGTATGCTTTTTTCTCGGAATCGAGCGTCATCGCCACGATAAGAGAGTGCACGAAAGAGCGAGCGGGCTGGGAGAAAGCGAGAGAGTGAACGCGCGCAGTAACGCAAACAAGCGCGGACGGTTAAGAGCAAAGAGATTTTTGGCGAAGTCGCGGTTATTTTCGCGTTTTTGGCAACAGCACGCGATGATGCGCGATTGCGGGCTTCGATCATGACGGTTTGCATTGGTCGGGTGGTGGGGAGGGGTATGACGGAGACGCGGGGGAGAATGTGTCAAATTGAAATTATTTTTAGGGAATGTTTCTCCCCGCCTAGCCAGCTCGAAGCTACGTGCGTAGATAAATCATCATCGCTCGGAATCGTCGTCGTCGGCTTCTCACTGCTGTCTCACCGGCCGCGATCGGACCCGCGCGATCGACGATGAGCTGTCACGCATGCGGAAACACGTAGGGCCCGTGTAGTGCGGGTGAAAGGTGAAGGTGGCTGCGCCGCCCCAGTAAGCGGGCTAGATGACGGCAACAGGGCGCAACACTCGCGGCGCACACACACGCATACGCCTGTCCGGTGCCGGGAGTCGTCGCCCCGCTTGTGGGGTGTGTAGCACGAGGGGGGAGGGGGAAGAGTGTCGAGATGTGAGAAATCTACCGATCTCAGCGCACGAGTGAGCGAGAGAGGCTGGAGCGCGATGAAACAAAAGAAAAAGAACGAATGCTCCGGTAGACCAGTAGGCGTTATGAATGTAGCAAAACCAACACACACACGCACGCAATCAGCCTCACTGACGGCTCACTGTCTCGCATGGTGCCCGTCCGCACCCGGCTTCATTCTTCTGCTTCCCGCTGGCGCCCTTCCTCGTCCACAAACATCGAACGACATTCCACCGTACGGACGAGTTGGACTGCACCTCTCGCTCCTCCGCTTGTTCCACCTGCTCACCTGCTCTAAACACTTACTCCGCAACGGCCTACTGCTCTCTCACTCTCCCATTCGCGACCGAACGCTTGCTGCCACTTGTCTCACTTGCCACAGACGCGGGCTAACGATCTCACCGTCCTGTTCTTTCTCACTCTTCCCTTCTGACAAGATCATGTGATGAAGCATGAATCAACCGTACGCACACACATTCACATATGCACACTTCCACCTTGTGCTATGTGCATTGCAGGGCTCTTCAGGCTATACCAGGAAAGTTGCAATTTGAGTGATGTTTTAATTATCTTCTCATATAAAAATATATATATATTTTTCTTATTGAGCTAAAATTAAAAAAGCGACTGTAAAACACATTACTCGAGAAAAATCACAAACATTTCAATTCTCGATAAACCACATTTCAATTCTGATTTAAATTTCCGTCGTCGTTTGACAAGTTTCTTTTGTGGCAAATTATTTTTTGTCAATAAAAACAATTAAAAAATAGTACTACACCCAGCTAATCTAGTTTGAGCGCCTTCCTCTCAAACGTGGTTAAATGGCTTCGTCTGGTTTGGACAGAGTCAATATCCTCCCAATATCCTTGCAGCGCAGTTTAACATCAATGATGTTCACTGGATGGCTTCAGGATTTCTTGCACTTGAATTTCTATAGCATTGCCTAAATGCCTTTTGTAAATTGGAACTCAAATTTATGCTTGATCGAAAAATACTTATTTCAGATCAATTACACCATAATTTTATGCGCCATCCTTGCGCCGTACAGAGAACACCCCTGTCTGTTTTCTACCCAGCTGCGTTTTCTACTGCCACCGTCGCACAACATCACAAAAAAGCAGTTTAGCGGGTATGTGTGTGGTTCGCGTCATTTTCGGTCCTGCTTTGCCACACGCGTGTGGCAGAGTGAGAGGCCCGATACCCGAAGAACCACGATCCGGCTTCGGATGCGTTGTCGGACTGCGCGCTGCCGCCCGTGCTGGACAGAGAGGGAGCGATAGAGCTGTATCGTTGTCCCTTTCGCACTGCCGGGCAGCAAAGGCACGCATTCTTCCATCCGCTGCGACGGGGTGTGCGCGAGGGTGTGTTTGTTGCGCACCCCGCGGCGGAGGTTCGACTTCACGAAGGGCAGCTCGCCCGTCGGTCGGGAACAGACTGTCAGTCGTCGTTTCTAGCACCGCGTCGTGAGACAGCAAGTAGCGGAGCAGCAAGCGCTACTTTTGGTTTTTCTGAGAATTTTGTGCACTTTTGGAATCAAAATAAACGCCGACTTCGCCGGAGTTTCGCTTCTTCAGGTAGAGAACCAACCTGAGTGTTTACTTCGTTTCTACTTACCGCGTGTGTGTGCCAGTGTGTGTGCGCGAAGTGCAGAAGTGCAGCAAACGAAAGCACGGGAATTTTGTTTCACTCACGTCTAATTGTGTGTTCGCGATAAAGTCCCTCTCGCAGTAAAGGGCTACTTAGGTGGATTCAATTCGTGACAGAGTGACAGAGTGTGTGCCCTGGCGTTGCAGTTTAATATCGGAAGAGCGGAGTACGCCAAAGCGCAAGTTTACCTGTTGTGTGTGCCGCTGTGTTCACTGAAAAAAGGGGGGCTTCCTCTCTCTCATACACGCACACATACTAACGTACACTGCAAGAAACAGACCGGGCGTCTCCATAAGGAGCTGGTGGTGGCGAATATTGACCGGAGGAGCCCCAGCCAAAAGGAGCGAAAGCGTACGCAATGTTTGTGCCGTATTACAATGTGCCAGAAGTAGTCGAACGTGATCGTGTATCCCGTGAACCCGTGTGCCTTTAAGCGGTTGCTAGCGGAGTGCTCTAGATGTGAGTGTGCATTACCGCCCGTGTGCGTGCAGTAAAAGGGGAAGTTACGTTCATACCGGTGTGTGCCTTAGCAGTTGTAACAAGAGAAAAAAAAACAAACAAAGTGTGGGAGCTGCTCCTTTCGTGAATGTGTGGAAACTACGGACAGCAGCAGAAGGAGGTTCCCAGAATGGCTCACGGTTCGCTCACCGTCGCCGGCATGATTGTCAAAAGTGAATCGTCGTCTTCGTCGTCCACCGCGTCCGGCCGCTCGGTTGGTGCGTCGGGATCCGCATCGCCCTCGGCGGCCGCACACAACTCGGCCAAGATGGGTTCCCGGCGTATCTTCACGCCCCAGTTCAAGCTGCAGGTGCTCGACTCCTACCGCAACGACGGTGATTGCAAGGGCAACCAACGGGCGACCGCCCGCAAGTACGGCATCCACCGACGGCAGATCCAGAAGTGGCTGCAGGTGGAAAACAACCTACGCTCGGTGGTGGCCAACGGTGGGGGCAACAGCACCGGCAACAGTGCGACCGGCGGCACCGGAAGCTCATCAGGCGCGACGGCCCACCACGCCAGCAGTGGCAGCAACGGCAGCAGCAACAGCGGCAGCAATGGTGCTGCATCGATGAAAATAAATCTTCTCAACCACCACCATCATCACCAGCACCCGCACCTGCATCATCCAGCGGCGCATCATGTGCATCCGTCGCACCATCACCTGCATTATCACCAAGCGATGCCCCATCACCATCACCATCCGGGTTTGACGGGGCTGATGCAAGCGCCATCGGTAGCAGCGGCAGCCGCCGCCGCAGCAGCAGCCGCCGCAGCCGCTCACTACCACCACCATCACCACATGCAGCAGCAGCAACAGCCGGTGCACCCGATGGCGTTCCATCCGATCGTCTCTCCGGTGCAGCAGCAGCAAATTGGTATGGACACGGCCAGACACCGTGTCGCTCGGAATGGCGCAAGCGCCGCTGCCGGTCTACTGTCACCCGTGCTAACACACACCAGCGCCACCGTCGCCACCGCAGCAGCAGCAGCGATACCCGTCTCATCCTGTTCCCCGCTGTCCGTTGCCTCCACCGCCTCCTCGTCGTCCTCGCTGCCCTGCTCGTCACCCAACTCGTCGTTGGCACGGTCTCCATCATCGGTCAGCGTGTCATCGCAGCAGCCGCAGCTGCTCCATTCGAGTGACCCAGCGCCATCTACCGATGAGCCGGCGAACCCGCAGCAGCCATCTGTCATCTTCTCGCCCGTCCCTCTGCTCGCTGCGACATCCACCAGCGACAATCGCTACTACGACCATATTCGCGCCGCCGCACACCGTTACGATCATCCGATCGATCTGTCCCGCCCAGGATTGTACACCGACGCGCTTCACGCAACCGCCGCATCCTTCGTGCAAGCGGACGCGATAAAGGAGGACCCGGACGGTGAAGAGGACGAAGAGATCAGCGTGGAGGAGGTGGACGAGCCTGATTGTGGTGCCGGGCAGCAGCAGCACCCGGAACAGGCGTGGGATCTTTCATGTCGACGACCGGCCACCATCGAACGCAAACGATCTTCCTCGGCGATGAGTGGTTCCGTCGCGGCGCCCGAAACGAGCCGCCCGCCGAAATCGGTGAAGCTGTTTAAGCCCTACCTGCTCGACGGGGACGATAGCGTGCAGCAGCAGCGGCCCGACTCCGCGCTGGCCGATGACGATAAGGACTCGACGCGCGAATCTCCCGCCATCGTCACCGATCCGCCGACCGCGCGCCAGCAGTATCCGATCATCTGGAGCAACAGCTCACCCGCCTACTACGAGCTAACTCCGCCGGCGTATCTGCTGGCGGCGCAACCGCCACCGACTACCGGCGGTGATGTTGCACCGACCGGAACCGTATCCGCGGGGGGCCGTGGTTGTTGGAGTTCGCCGCAGGCATCACCCGTGTCCGGGTACGACAGCTCCACCTCGATCTCGTCCGTGTGTAGTGGGCCGGAGGAGGACAGCAGCAGCAGCAGCAGCGGCAGTAGCAGCACCGGTAGCAGCAGCAACCGCGGCCAGCAGTCGGAGAAGCTAAAGCAGCAGGCCATCGACAGCTTCTATCACGATGTGACCTGCCGCGGCGACTACCGAGCAGTTGCCACCAAGTACAACATCAATCGCAAGTACGTCGAGAAATGGTTGCAGCAGGAGCAGGAAGACGATCACCATCATCCTGCGGTGGACGTGGTAGCACCATCCGGTTGCGCATCATCGCTCGGTAACGTACGGGCACCGCTCGTTGTTGGATAGGCTGAGCTGCCAGGAGACGCGCCCGTGTACAAGCCATTTAATCATATTTGTTTTAATTTAACTGAAATGTGATATTTTCCTATACAATACGAACACACCATCAGCACAGGGATGAGTAGGACGTTGAAATGCATGGAGGTAACAGAGAGAGAAAGAGAAAGAGAATGAGAGGAGGCTACTGGCATGGATATTGGCTCTAGGAACGTCCCGGAACGAGCAGGTCTCGCTTGGGGATGGCCAGATTCGGATAATCGCCTGTTGATATGATCGTTCTGCGGCACGCACAATGCAGGTGTGCCTGTCCTGGGGGATTAACGTACGTGTCAGCTTCGAATGGGTAGTGCAGGGACCGCGGGATTTCCCCACAATTAAGCACACACATACACACGCCCACCCACGCAAGTGCCATAACTTTGGGCGTACTTACACCTCTCTACACCATTAGAACAACCTCTTCTTGGTACCCCGCTGTCTGTGTACGACAGGTAGCTACGTATCGCAGCTAAGGGTACTCAGGTCGCCTTAAAAGAAGCATCCTGTATGCTTGTGTGTGTTGGAACCGCAGCCAAGATCCTTTTTGGTGCAGCAGCAGCATCAGCTGGTACGAGATGATTTGCATTTTAGGACATTCATGTCCATGGTCCAACAGGGTAAAAAATAAGGGTAGGTGGTACGTTTTCGCACCTTTTTCGGCCCGTAAAGGGAGACAGGTCCCGGCGGGAGGTTTTGATGGGAATTTCCCGAATTACTTCGACATAAACGTTAAACGTACTGTCGGTGTGCGTGCAGCACCAGGTTTCACGTAACCCACAACGGGGGCAACGTTTGTTCTCTCCCGGACCCTCCCGGCCAGTTGAGAATGGGAACGGTCGAAATTGTGCTTCGTTCGCAGGAAAGACACTTACTTGTATGTTGAACTAGACCCTATTACGCATCGACCTCGATTGAGGCGTTGTGCATCGCCTACTGTTGGCTATTTGATTCACCTGTTTTTACGTTGTTTTTTTCTGCAATTTTTGTGTATGTGTGTGCATAGGTCGGTTTCATGTTTCTCACTGCCTGCTTGCATCATCACCAGTGCCTTTTGAGTGGTGACTAAATTTAGACCTCAATTGACGGGGTGCAGTTGGCACTTCACCCCACCCCATGCACGGAGTGGATGAAAAGTGCAGGCAAGTTCATACAACCGATCGAATGAAAAAAAACCTTATCCTGTACTGTAATTGTATGCGCGCCTCGAAAAAGTAGGCGCGCAAAAAATGTTTGGAGGACAGCACAGCAAGGGTCAGTGGCGTCCGATCGAACCCTATGGAGCCCCCTGTTCCCCCGTGAAACGGAAGCCATCGCTTGGTCAGCACAACCGTCCGGTGTAAGGTTTTTATTTTGATCGTATATCTCGCCATTGCGAACTGAGAACTTAACCAATTGTAACGGTGCATTCGTGCTATCAGTTTGTCCCGCGCGGAAAGTTCAACTGACTTAATGTTTTTTTTGCTGCTTTTTTCGTTGGTAGCTACTCTAGTATGTCTCACTCTTCCCCTCTCTCTATCTTTCTCTACCACCCAAAGGGGCCAATATTGCGATAAATGCGCAAGTAAAGGACGTTTTTTATGCGTGCATGCTTTACAATGCGTGTGTAGCAGACAAGGACTAGGGCGCAGGGCATGATTGTAGCCTTTAGGGCTACGGACTTTACGTATGAGTGTTAAACAAATGTTAAGCTGAGAATGTTATAAAGAATGTACAGTACCTACCTACCTACTAGCAGTAATTAGGATGCGGTCCACACTCAAACCCGCCTTCTCACCGCCATCAGGAAGTTGCTCCAAAGGGGGTACAAACGCCCCCAAGGGTTTGCCGTTTGGAAAACACAACTACAGGAAAACCTAATATCATTGATCGTAACAGTAAGAGGAAGAACGCTAAGAATAATACTATTATTAACAGTAACGTAAATGTGAACTACGAGTGCCTACATGAAAACGAATCAAACGTTGAATAGTGTTAGCTAGAGTTGTAATATCATAATTTAAACCCCGTGTATAGAATAGTTATATCTATATATATATATATATACATACAAGAAGGTAGCCGTTAGAGTCAGCGCATCTAACGTTTGATGCATACTATAGTATGCCGTAACAGGAAACAGATCAAATACTTATGAGCGTTGTGGTAGCGGAAATATATAGGAGCAAGTACGACGGAAAACTACAAATTGCAGCACCACAGTTCTAGTGCATGCGTAAGCACTAGCATTCAGTACACATACACACAGATACACAAACATAACAAAGTAAATCAAGTGCCAATATACATAGAAATATATATATATATATATATTTGAGATGTAGAGAAATAGTGTTACTATTAAACCGATTTGACACATGAAATGGAAAAATAAAACAAATGCAAAAATCAAAGCAATAATTGAAACATGCTGTGTTTTCACTATAGCGTTCGATCTAGTGCCGAAAGAAAATCTGCTCTTCTGTTTTGGTTGGGAAAGAAAAGAATTTGGTGTACGGTTGCGCAGGGTGCAATCGATTTCGGAGAAAGAACTCCGTACATCTCCACCTGTTTGTAGTTGTTGTGTTGATATTTTGTTATGTTGATTTCTCAGGTACATAACAGTGAACGTATTTGGATGATGTTAGGTGATGTCCACATTCATACAAGGCGTTCTACATGCTAAACGAAGAATTATTTATCGCTATGAAGGGAAACAGTTGCATAAATCACATTTCCATCGCCATTCACAGCAATTAGAAAGAATTCAAGGTGAAGCTCTGCCCTGGTTGATGTGGAAATGCAGTGATTCTTGTTTCAGTTTCTTAATTTTGTATTAACTTCACTCGATGAAAAGAATCCCCCGCCCCTCCCCCTTTTGGTTTGTAGTTTGAAATATTTATTGAATATGATTGTATTGCGGACATTGGGTTTAAAACCATTCAACATTTTAAAAACTCCGTACATCACGTTATTGTTGACTATTGCTGCTATGGGAACTGAAAGAAATGCAAATAGTTTTTCAGCAGTTTGAAAACAATTTAAATTGGATTTTATTACCAAAATACTTTCACGTTAGTATGATCTAATGAAGATATAATAATTTCTAACTATTTTTCGTTATGATAACAGAATTATACTGCCATTATAGAGGGTTTTTGGCATCTTTGCCATTTTAACGATTCCGGCAGATTTTAACGCATCTTGATAGCTCTGAACCTTTCACCAATTGTGCTCATACCATTCTAGTTTTTTAATCAGTTTATCTCACAATCCTTCCGTTCCCTTTCTGCTCAAGTTTAAATAAAAAATTGTAGATGGAATCAATTACTAATGAGTGTATTTATTTTTATGTTCAAACATAGTTGTTAACATACTTTAACAACACTAACGTAGTAATTTTACACCTTTGCTGCTACATGTTTCGAATGCATTGGATTGGATATATAGTTATGAAAATTTAGCCTTATGACTACTGAAATTTGTCCTAAACCTATACATACCGAGAGCGGACGTTTTATTTAGTCCTTTCCAAAAGTTTACAACTTTGTCATTTCTGGAAAAATTACCTAGTTTTCCAAAACTTTTCAAACAGTAATGTCATGTTACGGTATTTAGCCGTCGGTTTTGGTACGAAGGCCGTGAAAAAATACATATTTGCATACTTTTACACATAATTCTACATTTTTCACATAACAACTCAATAAGAATAAATGCGCTCATAATATGAGAACCAGAGAAAAAAACGGAGAAGATAGGAAGAAAAAAGCTATACGATATCACTTCTTGATGTCTTTATATTTAAGCCGTCCGTCGCACTTACGAATAACATGAAAACGTTATCTTAAATTTTAAAGTTAAATTCAAATATGTATTAAAATTGCATGTTTCTTCAAGTGGTTCGTATATTATGTGACATGGGTGAAAGACTTTTCTTTCACTAGACAGCGTAAAACCTTTATAAAAATAGGCAATAGTACCTTGTATGTTCTCCATATCTTCTCCATATCACCAATAAATCCATGCATCCATGAAACATGCATGATGGACTTTATCTGTGTCGTCTAACAATGTTAAACATGGATTTAATGTTCTCTTCGGATGACTTCAGTTCGATTGAGAGGGGTTTTTTTTTGCTCAAAAAGCTTAATGATGAAGTTGGAATTGCTCATATTGCCTAACCGTTGTCTTTGAATCGCCTTGAATAATGAGAATATAAATTACACAAGCTTGAAAATATACAAGCTTCACAACCTGCCAAAGAATATCACATTTAACGTGTTTAAAATTTGGACAAATAGAGACAAACAGAGTACTGCATCTATTTCATTGTTGACAACTGTGTATTTCCGCTACGTTAGCTATCTTATATAAACTGGACGTTCAAGAGGGCAACGAACGACAACGTTAACTCTGACTATTTTATTAAAATTTAGCGTTTTATATTTATATAATGTAAAATTGTATCGAAATCTAAAATACAGTTACATTGGGTTTAATGCACATAAATAGGTTTCTTTTTACATTTTTGTGCATTTTAGCTTGCACTGCTATATTGTTAGTCAAAGTTATAAGTATAAAATGAAGTAGAGAAAATTTGAAATAAAATTATATTCAAACAAAGAGAACTCTGAATTTTGACTATCGAAACTAGAGAGGTTAAATAGTTTAACACTATAGAGTGGTTATTTCGACAGCTTTAAAAAGACATTTATCGAGACATTCTTCAAATCTAAAGCGATCCAACACCGTTGAGATATCTTAAAAATGTGTAAACACCGTTGAGAAAAATGTTTCAACACCGTTAAGATAGCTTAAAAATGTTTAAACGTGTGATACACTCGTACACCTGTGGAATATATTGATTGCTTATGCTTTTTAAAGCCCAGCTCATATCTGGCTCATGAAACGTACGGTGAAAAGGTAGATTTATTCATCTTTCTGATAATTTAAATCTTTTTTAAAATCAATGCTGCTCAAAACAGAAAAGTACGCCCTCATCGCAATCTCGATTTGATAAATGCATTTTCCTTTCCTTTCCTGCCATTGACTTGATTGACCAGAAGTGGAGCAGTTTACTGCTCAACATAACAATAACAAAAAAAAATAATTATAACACAAAAATAGTCCGCTAATGTAAACAAAATCAGTGAAAATTACCGCCTTCAGTGCAAATAGGTATAGCGCAAAACTCGGACTTTGTAGTGTTGCACTGAAACAATCCACCAATGACCCTTGTGTCTCTGTGACATGAACACTAGAAGCACATCCGGAAAACACTTTCGTTCTACAGCCCTCTATCGTTCGAGCTCTATATCGAGCCAGCTACAATATTTCCCGATCGAGCGACCATCCCAAGCAAAACCGAACCTACTTACGATCAAGAAAGTGAATTAAAGAAAGAGAAACCAGTGGGTCTTTAAATGAGAAATTTCGTCCATGTCGTTTCTTATTCATCGACCGACCCCGGTAATTGCCCACCACCGTCTTCAATTGAGAAACGACCCCAGCGTGCGCGCGCGTTATCATTCATCCGCAACGGCCGAATTGCGGCGAGCGATAGAGACCCGTTTATGAGGGGGTGGATCATGTGAGATATTATTTTGGCTCCAAACTACCCACCAACTACCGCAGCCGTTTTACTTTCGCACGAACGCATCGATTGACCGGTGCGTCTATTTCGCCCGGCGGTGTCGATCCGCGGTGCGGAGTGTTGGATTTATTTATCTCTCAGACACCGGGTCGAGCTGCAGCAGCATTTATTGCAATTCACCGCGTACCGGTAGAAACGCGAAACCATTAATTCATTTAGCCGCACTGTTTAGTGGAGAAAATCGATCGACAACTTTCACTAAGTACAGCGCTAATTGAATCAGACGGTGGGGGCAGCGCAATAGCGCCCAAATTAACCCTTTTCGCCCAAATGCCCTCCGGCTGTCCTTGAACCTGGAAGCGAGGGGGAGGGGGGCGTTTGCCGGATGCTTTTCACTTTCACGCCAAATACCGTATCGCGTTACCGGTGAACCAATTACGCTGACCCGTGGGGAGATCCTGCGACGCAAAGCGCATCATGTCCTGCCGCAGATTAGGCGGCACTTCCGACAGCGACAGGCGTGGCTGTGTGTGCCGAACGTTGTTGAGCCGAAGACGAATGGATGATAAAAAGTATACTGTACAGAAATCATTACAAAAAGCCATTCCAGGCGTTTGGTGCGATGGCGTGGGTATTTCCGTTCTCCGGTCGTTTGATTTCCAGCGTCCGTCCGCCGTTCGACCGTCTGGGCCGCCAGATCGTCCGCGAAAGGGGTATAATTTAATTAACAACGCGCGTGAGACATCGGCCAATGCGTGTACGACTGCAGTCTATGCAACCATCACGCCATGTTACAAGCTGTTGACAATATTTCCTCGTTCCGCCACTTTTCCGCGCACGATGCTCTCGATGCCGCAGTCGGAGGGATTACGTTTCGATTGTAGTTTTCGTTTCTTCGCCGGTTTACACTTTGCGACAGCGACAGGTTTTTGACCATACTTATGCAAATCAGTGACGGTTCAGGGATAGGAGAACCTTTTTCTGTATGTTTATATGAAACAATAGAATACTTTCTAGTAGTGTGATAATATGTTTGTGATGTGCCTGTCGCCATCACTTATTTGCTTGTGGGAGCTGCTCCCGGCGAGATTTTGATATCGGTCTTGTCGTTAAATGTTCATTGGATATTCAAGTAAGGATAATCTTACATGTCATGCAAATGGGAAGGATCTACTGTATCCTTACTATATTCTAAATTTGATGAAAATACAACAACTATGGTAAAACAAACATTTTGATAAGGATTTATTTTCCTTCTAAGTGATAGTATACTATCATTCGTTTTTTTATTCAATACAACATTCAATAAAACAATAAGCTTTGTTGTTCTAAGTTATATTGAATAAAAAATACGTCTCTCACTCTCTCTCTCTCTCTCTCTCTCTCTCTCTTATTTTTGTGCATTTTTGTTTGTTTCTAGAGCTACCCGTTTGTGTAGTGGTAGCGGTGCCGATCTTCACACGGCAGTACCGATATCACTATCCCATCTCAATCGTCTTCCCATAGCGAGAAGAAAAAGATAACTATATCCTTCTAGTCTGCTTCCTTCTTCTATGGTCTATCCGTTTTCGTTATAGACCAAATTATTAAAATGCATTTAAAAATAAGGAAGTTTTACAATGGTCCAAAATTTGTTATTTGTTATTTTATTGTTTAAAATTCAATGGACCAAGAGGCCCCATAGAAGCACGCTTAAGACTATTACAAATAGTACACTAACACGTAACAGGCCGTACAAAACGAATAATGTTCAAAAACAACGTGCGGGTCAAGTCGCGTTCGTAACGGTCACAAACGGCATTAAATTCACGGCACGACACGGCAAATGTCATAGACGATTTTTATTGTTCTTTTTTTTACTAACCATACTATATAACTATAATAAAGTCTGTTTTCAACGATTACCAAAAAGACTTTAAATGAAAGGTCCAAACTGTTTTCAAAAGGTTTAAATTGCTCGCAAAGCAGAATGAAAAAAAAAAATAAAAAAATTGCAAAATGAAGTTTAATTTTTTTTTTAAGTTTATAATGTTATGTAGAATGATTGTTTGGAAAAGTTTCCTTTTCCTTTCTAGTTCATAGAACTGTTCATAAGGTATCACTCGCACAAAACTATTAATAGACTAAGTCAACAATATTAGTGTCACAGCTTTTGGCTGTGTATCAGTATTACATCGATGGTTTAATAAACTTTATATAGATTCCTACAATGCTTTTGAAATCAGGACCACTCTTATCGAACAAGTACATATAGGAAAATAGTAACTCAAACATTGTGATACATTTTTTGTCAGTCATTTGTTTTGTGTGTCAGAATTTGTAAGCCATGTTCAATGACGGCCGGTCAACAAAAGACAGGACGCAAACGAAGTGATCTCGATGGAGATCTTGAATAGTACGAATGATGTATAGTCGATTATGCGCGAGAGAAGTAAGCAGGGAAAATAATAGTGTAGTGTGGTCATGACACGACCGACCTGATCTCGTCTTTATTTGCGAATGCGTCCGTCGAATACTCACTATCAACTGTACAGTATATACTCACTAATACTAACACTTAATACTTATTATAAACAGACCACTTATACTAAAGCCTACACACTATACACTACACGCGAAACCTACACACTACCTTTCATACACTACAAATAGGATGACCTAGTGTCCTTCGATCGCCACGGATCCATATACGGCAACCCAGTAGCACGACAACCCAATAGTAATACATGACTTAATTCACTCGTAACTGGATGGTCAGCCGCTCCTGAGCCCACAAATAATATTCAATATCTTGGTGATATTTGTGGTTCATGACTCGCGTATTAAATAAAACTCGTTAACGCCGTCATGTATGAATTAATAACTAATGAACTAATTGGCTTATATTTCGTACTGTACCGTTAAGATATGTTTGTTCCTTTATGTAAAAATATGTCATTTCCTTTATGTAAACATAATCTTGAGTATGGTTTACATCCTCCACAGTGCACTTACCTTAACGCACAGTTCCCACCCCACAAGCCGCTATCAAACTACAGCGTTACCTGTTAATGGATCGTCATTTTACTATCACTTCGGAATGCATTATTCATTTTCGGCCTCATCCGTTACTCTATCTTGGCCGCATGGAACAGTGATAGATTTCGGCGTGCGATAAATGCTACCGAGTGCGCCATGTGGCCCATGCTCTCCGCTGTCAGCGTTGTCCGAGCGGAGAGTGATTTGTAATTGAATTAGATTTGTCTCTAAGCTGCGTCACGAAGCAGGGCGGACTGCTGATGTTGAGTGTGCGAAAAACAACCATGTTACACTTCATTATCACCATCGAGCACTCGAGGGCGAAGTTGGACCTTTACAAAAACGCCGTATCATAAGCGGCAGCGTGCGCGATGGGGGTCTAATTTTTAGTGACGCACGCTTGACACGCCGGAATGATCGGGAGATCGATGGCGTTTACCGGAGGACCACTTCGGCATAAGCACCTCCGGAAGCACCGGTCGGTGTCATAGCCGTGCGGCAGCTACAGCGGACGGGAAGGGTTAATTTTTATCGAAAACTCCGAACTCAAACAACCTCATCAGGTGACGCAACCCCCGTTTTTTGCGTGGCTCCCACGACTTCCACACGCTGATATCGATATAATCGATGGGACTGTATCGATCGGCGTCGAAATTCGGTTCTCCCACGGTGCAAGAAGGCTCCAGAAGGTCGGGTCTTGTCTTAGCCGAGGCGGCGATAAGATTAATTTGAAGCTTTGTCAAATGGAAAATTGCTTGAAGTTTGGGGTACAAGCGCGTTCACTTATACTGGAATGAATGTCGTGAACGGAAATTTGATGAAAGATTCCGGGTCTAAACAAAAGGTGTTTTCAAAAAGATTCTAGGATTGATCATGATTCTAGGATGTTGTAGAAACTTTATCACAAATCTCTCATAAGAAACTGAATCAATATAGTAATAGTACATCATAGACGTGGCGTTAAATGACGACACATTTTTAAACGATGGTTCAGTATTTAAATGATGATCAGTATACTTTCAAATCGTTGAGAATCAAATCGCGTTGTTGTGACATAGCTACAAACCTAACCGTAACTCTACACTAGAGATGTGCTTATCGAGTAAGCGTAAGTAAGAGCAAGAGTAAGAGTGAGTGTGTTAAATCTGTGTAAAGAAACGAGCGAGTCAACTCCTCAAATATAATTTTAATGTCCCTTTTGTGAGTGAGTGAGTTATTAACCGCCTCAGGGATCCAAATCCCAAAAGAATGAGTGGGAATCGTAAAACGAGCTTAACGAGTGGGATTAAGAGTGAGTCGTTATAATCTAACTCACACACGAACGAGTTACAAGTGGTGGAAGGGATCTAAATCCCAAAAGAGCAAGTGGGAGTGACAAAAGGAGTGGGAGTTGCTACGAGTGAGATTGGGAGTGAGTCGTTATGAGTCCAGCTCGTTCACTCTTTCACGAACGAGTTACAAGGAGCCGTAGGGAAAACCCGAAACTCTTACTTTCCCGTTACTTTCAACTCGTTCGTGAACGAATTACATTATAACGACACAAAAAAGAGTTGCTAAACTATTCGAATCCCAATGATGAGTGAGTAAGAGTGAGTTAACTCCATGAAAGGCGTTATTATTCTCATCTGTACTGTACACTATTTTGCTACAAATTTTATACCGAATGATACGCCAACAGTCTTCGGTAAACTTCACAAGCAAAGGGTCAGGATTCATAGCTTATTACTATCCGCGGGCCAGATACCTTAAAGATACCTTAAAATTCTCAAGAAGCGCCAAATGTTTTCTTCTCTTTAGGGGGAGTGATAGCATTAAAACTATGATACTAGGAGACTTGTTGGAATTCCAGTGAACTTGTCAAAAGGGTAGAAAATAAACTCAGCTATAATCACGCAAGATGAACATTATTTAATTTAATAAAGGACAGTTAAATAAACACTGGCAAAGGATGCGGACACGTTTCAGCTCGATTCAAATTCACACACATATATGGCTGGAATCACGAAATCACAACCAATGAAATTTCTTACAATACTAAAGAAAAATACCTTATCAAGTGAAATGTGCTTAGTCATCATTGAACAAGGTGATAAAAAATACAGTTTTCAAACTTACTTCCAAACTCCATCCATAAACTCATCAGCAAAAGCAAAGCAGTGAAAACATAATTCAAACCATTTCATGGAAGCAAATATCCATATTAAACCTTGGTAACAGGT
Organism: Anopheles dirus; assembly: GCA_000349145.1. Classification (NCBI taxonomy): domain Eukaryota; kingdom Metazoa; phylum Arthropoda; class Insecta; order Diptera; family Culicidae; genus Anopheles; species Anopheles dirus. The sequence goes on from KB673002.1 coordinate 469,366, forward strand.
AAAATGTATCGTTTAGCGTTTCATAGACGATACATCTTGCATTTTTTCACAGTTTCATGCACATTCTTTTACCCCAACGAATCATCAGACTGAGTGAATATTTGACAATTTGATTCGATAAAAGAAAGTTCATCCTCGAGCATCAATGCGTCATTTCATAATTCCTTTGAATCATCTCACAGTCATAAATCGATGGAAATTAATAACATCTAATGGATTAAAATGTACTACAAAACTAATACCTCTAACCACCAGGCGCATGGGAAATTTCAATTTGAATTAGCATTTCACCGTGTTTGTTATAAGTTTGGTTTGTTTACTCCACTGTTCATTACGTTTCATTATTATGTTGTGAAGATATGATTGGATATTATCGACAGATTCTTGATGCACCATCCGCGGGTAGTGTTGCCATCTACATACTTTTGTTAGAAAACGTCAAATGTTGACGGTCGGTATTAGTAGAAATGCGTTTTTTGTTACATAGACCGGATCGAACTGCAGAGATCGCGTTCTGCAGAGAATAGGCATAAATACTACCGCTGCAACGGGCACGAGTCTTTTTCCAACCAACTGAGCAAATAAAGTCAATTTTTTAACATGCGCCACAGAACCTAGCCTAACAAATTTTACAACTCAGTTTACATTTTCTTTTTTTTTGTTGAAAACAATTTCTGGCTTTAAGTATTAAAAACTCTTTTCCTTTTTTGTACACTAACCTTAAGTAGATCTCGACCCATTATTTCTGGCAACTTGGATAGTAAGTCTTGCGTACGGGAGGACGTTCCAGTAGAGTTTCGAACCCACAACTTCGAACCCAGGATTGACCTATGGATAACATCACCCCATCATTTTCAATATTTAACATGAATATTTGAAATGATAACATCATTTTGCAATATTTAGATATAGTACCACTATAAATAAAACCGTTTTCTCTTATCTATCATCCTATCTCGGGTATGTTGGAACTTAAAATATTGCAAAAACTAATATAAAAAACAGCCTTTCAGGATCGAATAACTCTCATTCACATTATGCTGTAAACTACCAGAAAAAGAAAAAGAAAAGAACGGTAGAGTACAACATTTGTTTTGTAAATTTGAATACATTAACCGTTGAAGGACATTCGTATCTGTAAGCCTGCCGTGTGGCAAAGATCGTGAAAGAAGTTAGATGAATTTGTTCTAACATGTTCTAAGATATTAGTTGAATTTGTTACAAGACGAACTTTGCTACACCTGTCTCCCCTGAGCACCGACACAAACGTAAACAAATCATTAAAGCAAAGGACAATCTTAAAAATTGGACAAGATTGGCAAACGAGTGAATGTGAACGGGCTCCTGAGCTGTTACATGCTTCAGCTCCTGTGGTGCAACCATTATCAATGCTTTTGCCTGAAAACCATGCGGTCCTGTTGATCGCAACTGACCGGATGTAAAGTTTTTTTCGTTCGTGTGTTCGTTTGTGCTGCTTTTTTGCCAACAAATCACCGCACAGAGAACCATTGCGGTTTGCCCTGCATCATGACGAGCCCGGCAGAGAATGGACCGACTATTTATAATCTGATTTCGCGCAAGGATCGGAATGTGTGGCGATGAACATCCTCGCCCATGCCCCCACCACCTCTTCTGGTGCCGTCGAATGCAATGGCGTGTGTGTGTGTGTGTATGTGTGTGTGTGTGCGCGCGCTTCTATGTGCATGTGCGAGGGGTGTTTTTTATTTCAACGCCGAGGTCATCGAGATCAGGTTGATGGGGCGCTCATTTGACGCTTAGAAGCCGGAACGGTAGCCAGAACTGCGATGCGCCACTGGTCGCCTCACGGTACATACGGGATGCGATAACGTGCCCGGTCGGGTTTTTGGCACGGGTGGAACATTGTTTGGTGGGTCCATCTCGTCTACATCAGCATTAGGACGAAGCGGATGGGCACGATTGTGTACGCCGTACACCAAACGTGAGTTGGACTTGTCCGACGAAACCGAATTTGCACAATCGAATGCGTTATTCGGTTTGAACGCGAACTGTTGGCGAAAGAATGAAAGCTACAGTCTTTCTTACTTCTGATTGTTTCTTATGAAATTCAGCGAATTGGTCGAATATGTGAAGAAAATTTCGCAATCTGCTTGCATGGAGCAGTGAGTGAAGCTTAGTCAGCTTATCAGTAATTTAATGAATGAATTATTCCCTTATCACCTAGGGTGACCTGCTGTTTGTCACGATCGTAATTTTTGCAAGCGTTTTTGACCGTTCCTTTCATTGTTAGGTTTCTGACCGTAGTGTTTTGTTTTCAACAGATAAAGTCCTACATACGTGTTGTTTTACATAGGCTGATTTTTTTGCTTGCACTAAACAAACACTGAGCTATTTAAACAATCGAAAATTATAACACAACGGCTGGCGTTACCAACATAACAAAACGAAATAAAGTAATAAAGTTTTATACTATCCTATTCATTAGCATTCTTTCAATATTGTTCCATCTTCCATTTTATCGTTGATTATTTTAACACCATGTTGCAGCATGCTATCAGCTATCCACAAGATTATCCTCTTCAAAACACTCTGTTTAACCGTCTTATAACTGATTTTCCTATTCAAAAATAATTCCAAACTTTATGGCTGCGTTCTGCTGCGATGTTTTTAACGGACGCAGCCATGACCAAAGCTCATCGCACTGAGCGTAGCACAGTTTTGTCACACTGCTTTCAACGGTAGAGTTGAGCATTTGTCTCAGCGAAGCCGGAAAAACTGTGTCAACTGTGACAATTGTCAGATATGAGAAAAGATGCGCAGTTTTGTTTGCCGGCTTTGCAAAACTCCTATGATAGCTCTTTTGGCTGATAGATGATGAATGCGAAAAACTCTGAACAAAGCATAAACGTTGGTAAACAGTAATTATCTAACCGTCACTTTGAAAAAAAAAATCATCGAAACATCGTGGAATCGCGACGAAATTATTACGACGCTAGCGCCAAACGCGGACTATAGCCCACCGAGCTCTGTTTCGCGCCGTGTACTGCCCACATGACGAAAATTGTTTTACCTTCAGGGACCGCTCTGGCACCTTTCGAACAAGACATCAGACACGATCAAACTCATACAATCACAGGGGGGTGCTTGGTCAGACAGTCTCGAACAAACCAGACAAACACGGTCTCGAACAAGCCAGTTTGGTTTTGTCTGGCATGTTCGATTCACACCCTGCTATGTGAATCTTGGCGATAAATCCGGTCCACCACACACACAGGACCCTCGGTCTCTTGAACCACTTTGGGATTGGTTCGCGCTTCGCAGCGACGGCCTTTCAGCTAGTTTCCCC
>KB673002.1:479556-508857 GCA_000349145.1 Anopheles dirus
GGGGGGGGGTGCACACGTCCGCCATTGCAAAAATCGGAAAATGTCTTCCGTTCCGACACGGTGGCGAAAAACTGATTTCGCTCCTGTCAAATTGTCGCCCGGGAATCGATCGTTTGAACAACGAAATTTCGAAATTCGAACAGCAAACAAAACATCGTTTGACAGATAGGTGGCCGGGTGCAAGGAGATGGAAGGGAGGTTAAGTCATAGGCCCGACTTGGTAGCCATCTTGAAAACAAAGTTTGACGTCTACGGGTAATTTTTGCCTACGCCATGAGCACACACACATATGCATAATCATCAAGCAACAAGCATTTGATGGAGGAAATATTATCGCCTTTTGTAAGTACAGGTTGAAAACTTCCAATGACGCAATTGTATCGATTTGCTCGAGGCTAATCTTTGAACTACATATTATAACCACTTCAAGACTGGTTGGAAGGATTACATCATTGAATGGGACGATTTCATCTTACTGTGTGAACTGTTCAAGAATGGATGAAAAATCCTGTAAACATCGTTTGACATATAGGTGACCGGGTTAACTATTTAAAATGAATTAAAATATAGTTTAATATTTTTCAGTATGAAAACAAGGGTTTTTGTTTGGAAAAACGATATTTTTAAAACTCCAAACCGAAGCGAAACCGGCCAAGTGAAAACTTTGACAGCTGTCCCACCTGGTTCTCAGGGCGTTATACAGACGTGTAAAGCCCGCTCAACAAAAACAAAACCAACTCATCGCCAACACAGCATTTTGCTGGATTTACCTCCGCTGCTAATTTTCGTTGAATCTTTGTATTTTTTATCGGAACGGACCCAAAACGAAGCAGCCGGAAGGGTGGAATTATTGCGTCTGTTATTTTCGTTCCGTTGTTATTAGCTAGGTGTTAGCCTTTTAAGTTTTTCGAGTTGTTATTAGTTGATTAGGTACAGAGTAAACAGTCGGTGAAGGATGTTGGACCTGTTCACGATCTTCACCAAGGGTGGCATCGTGCTGTGGTGCTTTCGCAGCACGAACCAACTGTTTGCCCCATCGGTGAACGCACTGATTAAGAGCGTTATCCTGCAGGTACCATTCGCACTCCCCGCGGGAGGGATGCTACCTGTCTTGTAACCACGTACTCAATGCAGTTTGCCGCCCTTCTGTTTTTAGGAACGCTCCGGTGTGTACGATCACGATGGACTCTCGCTCCAGTACAAGCTGGACAACGAGTTCGAGCTGGTGTTCGTCGTCGCATTCCAGAAGATACTGCAGCTGTCGTACATCGACAAGTTCCTCAGCGATGTGCATCTGGAGTTTCGCGACCGCTACAAGAACGATCTGCGCGTCGACAATCGCAACTACGGCGAGTTCGACTTCGGTGCCGACTTCCGGCGCATCCTCGAGCGGGCGGAGAAGTGGGGCCGACAGCAGGCGACGCTGCCAAAGCAGATGCGCAGCTACGAAGATTCGGCCAAGTCGAAGAAAACGGTTGCCTCGATGATCGAGCGCAAGGGCGAGGAAAAACCGGCGACGGCGGGCGCCAGCAAGAAATCCGTCAAGATAGCGGAGAAAAAACGGAATGCCGCCGAAATGGCGGACGAGGGGGCAGCCGCGCCCAACGGGTCCGAATCGCCGGGCGACGATCTGATCATGGAGAGCCGCAAGAAGTTTGCTGAGAAAATGTTGGGCAAGGGTGCCAAGGCCAAATCGGACAAGCAGAAGTCACCGAAATCGCCTCAGCAGCAGCAGCAGCAAAAGTCGGGCAAGCAGATGCGCGTGTGGGACCTGGGTGGCAACACGAAGGACCTGCCGAACCTGGACCGCTCGAAGGATCGCCCGGAAGATGTGAAGAGCGATTTTACGCCGAACGATCAGATCATCGGCAGCATGCGGGGCGGCATCCAGGATCTGGATGTCGAGTCGGACAGTGACGAGTACTCCGAGGAGGAGGAGGATGAGGACGACGACGGCGTGTACGAGGACCAGCGTGAGCGCAAGCAACCGTCGGGCCGGGGAGGCATGTTCTCCATGTTCAAGGGGCTGGTCGGTTCGAAGAACCTCACGCACGATGACATGCAACCGGTACTGGACAAGCTGCGAGACCATCTGATCGGCAAGAACGTGGCGTCGGACATTTCCCAGAAGCTGTGCGACTCGGTTGCCGGCAAGCTGGAGGGTAAGGTGCTCGGAACGTTCGATACGATCGCGGCCACGGTGAAGGGCACGCTGACGGAGGCGCTGGTGCAGATCCTGTCGCCCAAGCGTCGCGTCGACATTCTACGCGACTGCCTGGAGGCGAAGCGCGCCGGCCGTCCGTTCGTGATGAGCTTCTGCGGTGTGAACGGGGTCGGCAAGTCGACCAACCTGGCCAAAATCTGCTTCTGGTTGATCGAGAACAACCTGAGCGTGCTGATTGCGGCCTGCGATACATTCCGCGCCGGTGCGGTCGAGCAGCTCCGTACCCACATGCGCCATCTGAACGCGCTGCACCCGGCCGAGAAGCACGGTGGCCGCAGCATGGTGCAGCTGTACGAGAAGGGCTACGGCAAGGATGCGGCCGGCATCGCGATGGAAGCGATACGACATGCCAATGACAGCAAGATCGACGTCGTGCTGATCGATACGGCCGGCCGGATGCAGGACAACGAGCCGCTCATGCGAGCGCTCGCCAAGCTGATCAAGGTGAACGAGCCGGACCTGGTGCTGTTTGTCGGCGAGGCTTTGGTCGGCAACGAGGCCGTCGATCAGCTGGTAAAGTTCAACCAGGCGCTGGCGGACTACTCATCCAGCGATCGGCCACACATCATCGACGGCATCGTCCTTACCAAGTTCGACACGATCGACGATAAGGTCGGGGCGGCCATCTCGATGACGTACATCACCGGGCAGCCGATCGTGTTTGTCGGCACGGGCCAAACGTACACCGATCTGAAGGCTCTGAACGCGAAAGCCGTCGTGCACGCGCTGATGAAGTAGATTTAGAGCAAGCACAGAGCAACAGCAACATCCATCCTTTTTCCACCGCCGCCACCGCCGCCGCCGCTAGTCACATTCACATTCAACCGAATTCATCAGCAGAGACGTTACCAATTCCGCAGAGCAGAGACACAACCTTTCCCTCCATCCAGCAGAAAGAAGCCGCACCAGTTTGTGAGGCTTCTCCACACAAGCAAAATTCACGTTAAGAATACGCCTAGCCGAATCTAGATAATTACAAAATACCATGGAAGCGATGCAAATGCGCTTCCTCCCGGGGGAAGTTATGGGTACATTCAAATATCAATCAAGTGAAGGTTTTAAGAAAGTGCGAAAAATATACAAAAATATTCCTTTCAACAAAATATGTCGCCGTGCGTGTTTTGACTATGTTCTAACATTTCCTAATACAAAAAATCAGGCGTTATACATGGCGGTAGCCATACAAGTGCGAATTACCTGACCCCTTCCAAAACCTGTGCCAAAGTATGCGTGGTGCAAGCAGTTGCAAATAGATTATGTATTTCCGTTTTATCTTCATTTTCACACCAACCTCATTCTTGCGAACGGGGAGGACAACAGTTAAATGTGGATTCAAACCTTCAACATTCGACCCTAAAAGAGCCATTTGTACGCAAAGTACGTCACCCGCTAGCCATAAGAGACCCATCATTCGAACTGCGAGGGTGCTTTTTTAAAGCTGTTTACAGTATATTGTTTATTTTTTAATGGTTTGCTGTAAACTTAAACTTATTATTACTGTTTATATTTTATACAGTTCGTAAAATAGCTATACACCCACTTTTTTTTAAGCAAATGATAGATGAAAATGATGCCGTAATCAGTAAGAGATAATAACAAAACATGTCATCATTTTACTATTCCACATTTCTACAAACACTTAACTTCATCGCATCTGCTTGCAACTGTTTACCACTCGTTCACTGTGCTCCGTGTTATCCGTTCAGACATGTCCGGATGCTATAGTTAAAGAAGACGTTCAACTTCACAGATTGTGGAACTCACAGAAAGTGTCCACTTGAGCATTTCCGGTTTTGGAGATGGGAAACGCCATATGGGATCGTAACGGTTGTTTTGATTATCAAAAAAAAATGCGGCGTAAGATACTCCTTGTCCCTCGGTAAACCGATTCGTACAGCTACACATTAGTTCTGCAAGATGGAGGAAGCCAGCTTGTCTGTTAGTGTGGGAGCGAGTCAATTTGATCGGACGTAGCACATGGTTACCTGTACTGTCTGACTGATGTTCGCGGCGTGCCGGCATGGTGCCGGATGTTTTAAATTGGCTCATGCGCTTGCGAGTCAAGTATTTCGTCGTGACCTGCGTCGGAAAATACAGAAAGGCAGAGATATTTAGTGTTGGAGACAGGAACTCCAGCTAAATACTGCAGATCATTCCGTCACAGATATAAACCTTCGCGTCAGTCATTCGGTTGTAACGCATCTGAACGACGATATCCTATGGAATTCCGGATGACCGTATCGGTGCAAAGCTATCTTTTGGCGAACAACGGTGTTAAAGAATATAACCTTAGCACATTCACACCGACACTAAAAGCACAATCCCTTAAACAAAAGGCTTCATTACTAAACTCCGATTTTTGGAGCCTCTCGACGTCGACTGTAATTACTACTAACTACTTCGATAGAAGATGGTCTTCAACCAATGCTGCACGATCAACAAAATCCTCGTCCTGTACGCGCTTGTCACTGTATTCGTCGCAGCGTGTGAGATTGTATGCATGCATTGTCTAGATTAACTTTAGGTATATTTCAGATTCAGATTCAGTGTCCTCGAACGATTTTGGTCCTCCATCACGACAGTCGTCTTCAAGGTGAAATTTGCCGTCCTTGAAGCGAGAAAATTATGACTATTGGATTAGCGCTCTATTTATGACGAAAAAAGTGTATGATGCAATAAACCATTGGCAATTGTGTCAATATAGCTTGTTAACTACATACCCTAACTTGATTTATTACGTTTTGGATTCATGAAAATCGAGCGCCATCGTACGATGGCCCAAAAATTTCAAAACGGACAGGCGGACCATAAACGGATTTATTCAACAGGCTCACCAAAAATGCTAAGCCTGATTTAGGAACAAAAACTTAAAACAATCTTAAAGACTAACAAACAAAATCACCGCAAAACTTGGAGAGCCAAAAAAGTACAAGAAGTATAAGGAAGTGCTTTACCAGGAATAGCATCGAGGGTGGAGTGCGGAAGGAGGAAAAGAATAAGTTGAAGTCGAAGAGAGCAAAGAAGCGGTTGAAGAGACGCATACAGACATAGGTTCGATGTCGCCGTTAACCCTACGGCGAGTAGGCAGAAATAACAGGTCAAGAGAACGTAGATAACTCGAAGGAGCGTAGAAATGGATAAAGGATAAAAAATTCGGAGCATCGGTCTGGCCCAATAGAAGATCTCCCAACAATTAACCAGACCAGAGAGTCAAAACCCAGAAGTTAACACCGAATGTTGTGAGAAGGAAGTGGTGCGACAGATTGACCCCACAGACATCTAACAGCGATACTAGTGAAACACTTTTACACCTTTTCAATGCGATCTACCCAAGTAGAGCAGATCGGACTCCAAGCAGCACAAGAGTGTTCCAGAATAGAACGGATAGTCAATATTGAGTTCAGTGATAGTGTTTTGTGAATATATTCTATTTTTAAGTTTATCATCAGCTTATTCGTGGGCAACTTCACAACAATGCAACTCAATCGTAACTGGAAAGTACTTCAGACACTTGAGTATGTAGCATGGCTTGCCTTGATGATTGCTGGATATTTTACAGTGCATCAAATTCACCAGGCTACGAGACGCAGATTCTTGGGACTTTCGAGGTGAAGACAGAATTGCACGAAGAACTTTGGAAGTAGACTTTTTTTTTGTACACGTGGACTCAGCATTTACTAAAGGACTATGGATTGAATACTATGGAAGATTTATTCAAGCCTCTGCTAAAAAGCAACGTTTCGTGTAACGGCGCGTCTCGACGACCACTTTGGTGGTCCGGTGGTGGTCGTAGCCGTGAGCTACGACGCGCCGTAAGACTAGACTGAAGAAGTGGCGGTCTATCAATAAATATAAAACGCGTACATTTCAAAGCCTACTGCGTTTTCACTGACTCATTCACCATGTAGAACAGAATGCTTTGGTACATATGCGTTAATATGGACCATGTAAACGGAGATACGTCACACACGATCAAAAGGTTTTTTGAAGTCAGGGAGAGCAGACGGTTAATCACTTCGACGAAAGAATCGTTAAATTGTTTTCCGACGATCTGTGTGTCGCGCTTCATTGTTCATTTTATTACCTCAATTCGATAGCTTCATAAGCGTAACAAACAGTAAATTTAATCCCTCCTTGCCCTCACCACCTCCACCTCCTCTCTGACCATTCCAGCGGTCATTATGCAAGAATGGTATGTCGCGCTAGTCCATGGTCGTATGGAATATTTTGTTTCGTAACGTTTGTAGTATTTGGCGTTTAGCGTTTTGTGTGATTCGAACTGCCGCTACTTTCTACTGAATATCGTTTTGGTTTGGTTTGGTTTTGCTCAGATTAAAATCGTTTACCACCAGACTATCCAGCAACACATGTGCTTATCTAATTACATTGTAGCCTTTTTTGCAGCATTTGACCTAAGAATTTTCCATTTACATTTTATCAAATTCACAGTACGGTAATGCTCTGTTTCTAATAGAGTATCTGTGTGCATTGGAAGTAATGTTATGTTCAATACAAATCAATTCAGCCACCGTGAATATTGCTACTTTTGAATAAAATAGAAGGGCAATCAAGTTTACTTTTTAAAATGCTTCTGGTGGAATAATCGTTAGGGGTAAACTCTACGAATTCCGTTTGATGTTTGATGCTTCACGTCTTAAATATCATCGAACCCTGCTACAACTGTATATTCACAACTGTAATAACGAATTAGGTTTCAATTAACAACAGAAACACTAGCGTGGAAGATACATTTCAAGCAAATCCTTTCGTTCTTGCAGCAGGAAGTGTAGTCGAATTTGCCTGTTTGAAACATCACTGGAAAGCAGTGTAGTCGTGAGGGAGTTGATAATTAATTAATAATGCATGATTATGCATGATTTGCATAAACATGAATTTCTCCGAGCAATCCACGAGACAGACAGTTTTCTATTTTCTTTCTAAGCTTCTGAAGAAACTTACAAGGCAATTGCGGGTTTGAAAACTCACAACCAAATGGATGACGAGGAAAAATGAATAGAAAAGTTTGAGAAGTGTGAAGAACAAACTTGACTTGGCAATCAAACAAAACATGACCAAAATAATAAATTATTCAGATTTTTACCTTTTCGCAATTACTCGTTCAAAATGTATAGAGACAATGGAAATGCAAATTAGTAATAAATCAAATTTCGTTTGAAGTTAACAAATGTTATAACATATTTGCATAATGGGCGATAAACTACGATGAATTGATAAGAAAGTGTCTTTAATTTGTGGAAGATTAGGAAAAAAGAAAACCCTGCATTAACCTGCATTTAGTTAGTTTTATGTGCTCTTAGGATCATTCGATGTTTGCATTGTCTGGTAGGAGACTAATTTAATTCAGTTTTCATTGCCGCTCGATTCAAGATACGAACCGATAGCAGAATGGTAATTGTTAGTTGCTACTGTATTGCTTTTACAGTTTTTCCACCACTGGATTGCAATACGAAAGAATAACGCAAAATATGCAACTCAAACATTAAAATTCAGTAAATAATAGCAACGAAGACGCTGATACGATATGGAAGAAGAATTCATTTGCAACTCAACAACGTAATTCAGTGACATAAACACAATTTAATTAGAACGAATAAAGAACAACATATAACAACGACTTACACGCGCGTGTGTGTCTGTCTGTCCCATCTATATATTGTAATAACAGCAGCGCTCGAGCAACTTCAAACCGGCTAGAAACTACTACTCCTGTGCTCGTTATCATTCTGTACAAGGACTGTATTTGTTCTGTTACTTATGAGAATCATTAATAGTTACCTTTGTTCTTTAGTAGATGTTACTGGTGTCTGCTTCTGCTTGCTTTTGCTGCTGCTGCTGCTGCTGTTACTTTAATTTGGACAAGAGCTCGCGCACAACAGCAGACAGCAGCCAGTGCCGTTCCTGTTGAGAGTTGAGCTAGTTGCTTGCACTATATGCTTGCGGTTAGGATTCCTGCCACCGTTTACCCTTTGTTTTCTCCCTCACCACAACCACAACCACCTTCCTCATTCTATATACGGTATACAAAATGCCGCCAAAATCCGTTCGGCGCCGCCGTGGAAACACACGCGCTACGTGTTATTCGAACATCGTAAGAATCCTGTATTTTTAATGATTTCACATTCTAACCATACATGATTTCTCTCCAACCCCCGCTGTTTCATTCGCTTCGCTCTCTCTCTCTCTCTCTCTCTCTCTCTCTTTCTATCTCTCTCTCTCTATCTCTCTATCTCTCTTTCTTTCTCTCTATCTGTTTCTATCACCGAGATTAGATTATTAGGATCAGCAATGCGTGCCGGAAGAGAACAAAACGTAAACACGGAAACCGTCGGAATCGCTAGATTCCCAAAAACGCGGGAGGGTATCGTTCCGTACACCAACAGCGAATACACACTCGTCGTTTATTACAATTCCACAGCCTGGAGGAGGAGGAATAGGTGGGAAAGGAAACAGAGGAAGGGTGGGGAGGTGTAGGAGCAAGTACGACGAAACGACACAGAGCAAAAGGGGAAAGTTTGCGATATTAGCTATCTTCATTACCAGCCCTGTCTCCTAGGCGCCTAGAAAATGGTTGGACATTTCGACCAGTCCTGTTTGGATTTCGCGTCCCAGTAGGAGCCCTTGTACACGTGCACCAGATTGTCGGTGCCCTGTTCCTTTTCCTTGCCGAACCACACCGGTTCGTACGGTGGATAGGGCCGTCCTTCGGCGGCTGCCGTTTCCGCTTCTGCCTCCCGTTGCCGGCGCCTGGCGCGTTGGCTTTCCTCTAACCTGTGAGCGGGGATGAGAAAATTAGAAAAAAAACATTAATATTCTTTCAGGAGCTTTTCACACGAGAATAAAGCGAGGAGAAAGTACTGTTGTAGTGGTCAAGCAAACTATTAGCCTTTAAAACTTGGAAACTCCAAACATATCGTACATATCGTATCGTGTTATATCTCAATAGGACATATTGAGATTGGTGAAGTGATAGCGACTCCGGTCTTTACGACATACGACAGGATCGACTTAATCCAAGCAAAACTCAGCTGAATCGATCTTCCGTGCGCAGATCTGACTATTCAGTTAAGAGTAAATCAAATGAAGGAAGTCCAGGATATGTAGGTAATGGTTATTGGCTGTATTACAGGAGAGATGTATTGCAGGCGATCCCTCTGGCATGTCTCGCCTGCGAACCATTGAAAAAAACGGTGAAACGAACGCTGTGAACTCCTTGACCTTGAGATACTGAAGTAGCGCAACTGTAACGCGCCGAAATCATTTGTCGCGGGCCTGTTTTTCCCTAGAAAATCGATTCGCTGGCACTAATTTCTGCGATCAACCTCAATGTCCCGGCAGGAACACTCCATGCTAAAATCTCACGTGACGTAGAGGTCCGTCCTCTAGACCTATTAAGCCGAACTACCAGCCTCTGTCCATGTGGACATGACCCGCTCACCAGAGCCTCTCTCTCTCTCTATCTGGCCCGCTCACAGTTGAGCACGTCGTGCTGACATGGCCTGGTCACCAATCATTCTCCAGGATACTCGGTCCATGGCTGCAGTCCTCCATCCCCGGTTGTGCCCGATCTCCGTCAGGTTGTTCTGTAGACAGTGTTGTAGAAATGCAGCACTGGTACGGGTACGGATCCGACGCCTCTCGTAGGATACTTAGGCTCTCCGTACCCTACTCCTACTCAAAACGTCCCCGACGTACAGAACGGTAACATGTCTTTCCGCATATCTGAGCTTGGGTATACGGGGAAACCCAACCCCTTGGGAGGATGGAAGACATGGCTAATTTGAGAGGAGGGGGACACCCAGCGTCTGCACCCATGTCAGGGTCGGCTGGGGTCCTTTTAAGTCCGTGCCTAGGGACTCTAAACACTTAGGAGCGTATCCACCTACGACACAGGTGGCTGAGGGAGAGGCCTTGCAAGCCACCCTCAGCATAATTGCAACGAATAGAAGCCAAGACTATCTACCGTATCGGAACAATCATGACGGACCCCCGCATCACCAGAGCCTACAGAGCCTAATGCACAACGGCAGGGTCACCGTACATCTCATACGGGGGCGCCTCACCTCTTTCGCAAAAAAAACATATACTATTAGTCTGTTCATACAACTCACTGTTGATACTTTTTCCTTCATTATTCTATCCTTTCTCCCCATCTCGCCTTACCGTAGCTTCTCCTGATTGCTCTCGTTCCACTTGCCGTCTTCCATCAGGCGCTGGTCGGGTCGGAGTCGCGAGTCCGTCGGTGCCACGTTCGATTCCGGTTCGTTCAGTTGGCAGGCGAGCAGCGTGAAGTTGTAGTACTTCTCGCTGTCGGGCGGCGGTACGCGGCGCGTCCAGGCCGTCTTGTAGTTGCCCGTTTTGTAGACCGGATTCTCGGTCGAGCCGCTGGTCGACGTAACGGGCGCGATCTCGATCTTGCTGTCCCACGTGCCGTTGATCACCCACTTCACCTGGTTAGCGCTATCCATCACGACGCCCTTCACGCGTCGCTGGGTGTCGCGCGTAAAGTACGAATACGGCAGATACTTCAGGTGGCACTTGACGCCCTTCGCGCTCCGCTCGCCGAAGATCTCCATGTCGCCATGGTTGTCCACCCACAGCTTGCCAACGATGATGTTGTGCACGGTTGTCGTCACCTTTCGCCAGGTGTACTTGTTACCGGTGGCCGGGAACTCGACGTGCGTGTACCCGAGCGGCACGATCTGGATGTACTTGCCGCGGAACTTCGACGTCATCGTGAACTCCTGCCAGCATCGCCAGCCTCGTCCCTCACAGTACTGGGCAGCCATCGGTGGATGATGCGATACCTGCCAGGGAAGGCCGTTCCGTTCACGTTAGCTTCGCTACCGTTCCTTTTCCTTTCTGCTCCGGCCCCTTCCCTCACTCACCTGCTCGTTAATGCACCTCCAACCGAGATCTTCGGTGCGATCACATTCGTACGTTTCGCCGAGCAATGGATTGAACGGTTTGCCCGTACGGTTGCTAGTGGTCGAGTAGCTGGACACGGTAAATGCCGTCACGTAGGCAAGCTGCTCGCACGTATCCTTCGCCTGCGCTGCCTTGTCCAGAATCTCCGAATACTCGAAATCTTCCGTCAATCTGTTGTGGGAAAGAGACGATGCACACGAAGAAAGCGTTAGCATGTATGTAGCAGTATTTTCCTGACAGCTCGAAGCGTACCTTTGCAGCATCGATAACGGCTCGTTGAAATTCACCGGCATCGGAATCTTGGACAGATCCTTCCCGATACAGTTTTTAATGATCGACCACAGGTTGAGCGGATAGTTCGGTTTGTCGGGTACCCGAGTCCGCCGTTTACGAACCACTTTGGACTGATTCGATAGTGTTGGTGTTAGTGCTTGGCTACTATTTACAGATATCCTGTCTGTCACGTCCATATTGTCTAGATTCTCGGCGACTACTAATACCTGAGATGCGGGTGAGAAACATCAAAACGATTGTTAGCGTTATTCCCATAGCTGCATTAGTAACCTTCCGAGGCCGTGTTTTGTGCTTACTTGCTGCGTTTCACTATTGCCCTCTTCCCCTTCCGATGAGCTTCCGGTGGCGTCGTTTGAGTTCCGCCGGTGGTTATGATGCGTCGTCATCGGGATGTTTAGTATGAATGAGCTGTCTTCCTGCATCGCAACAGAACCACCTTCCTCTTGTGCATCGTAGAACTCATTATCTTCGTCGTCCGATGCGGATGTGGCTGCATCTGTGGGGAGAACAATTGAACATGTTTCGGTTAGCGATTGAGTGAGAGATGGAGTTTGTTGGGTGTATATGGGCATCCAAAACCGAAACGCTCGAACGTTGTATCATTAACAGGGCACATATGTTGTGTTAAGCTCTGCCACTCTGTAAATTCTTATCGGTCGTACAGAGTGTGGCGTTTCGAGAGCTTTACAACAAGGCAAATTCTTTAACAATCGTCTATCTACCCACATCGACAAAGTTAACAACATCTTATAACTAGTAAATATCACAACGAGTAGTCAGATAGTGAAAGCCATTATTGTTTTCTTTTCGCTTGTTATATTCATTTAAACAAATATTAGCTCATTTTAATAAAAAAGCGCAATCATTTGTTTTTTAAATCGCATGATGATCTTTTATTTATTTATTCTATTCAGATGTGATTGTGCGTTCCCGAGCGTCCAGCAAATCGACAGAGAAGAGCCCATGGAAGACTAATTACTGACGGATTATAATAATCGATATTGAATTGATAGTTTTCCAAACATAAATAAATACCCTATTTTAATTCGTTCACAGCCATCGACACGAATTATGTAAGAAAGTACGTATAATTAGTGCGCTCCAGTAAATATTTGTCCTTAATACGACCGAACCGTGCTAGTATTGGTGAAAAAGGTTTGCCTTCAACAACTGGACACGCAACTGCAGTGGTCCGAGGTTCTTGCATGGCGTTATGGTCAACGAATTTTGTAGCAATACTTCGGCGTCCATCCGGCCGGTACTAAAACAAGCGCGTTGCAATACGATGAAAAACATACAAACACACGCACACACACACCACCGTGGAGGAAACGAACTATTTTCCCATTTCGTCCCTTCTTATTCTCGTACCGTTGATTTTTTTTTCATTCTTTCGCAGAGAAACATAAGCAGACTTCGTGGAGCCAATAGTCTCGGTTTGTTACAGTTCGAAGCGTTAATATTTAACTTCAACCAGGGGTTGATAAACTTTTCATGGAAGTTTTTAAAATTCAGTGATTCAATTTGATGTAAATGACAACTATTTCTTAAATGTCGTTTAGCATTTGCATTTACTGCCGACGGGTTACAATGTATGCTAAGGCAGTATTCTGTCCTACATTATCAGCATATTATACTGCTTTTAATCGAAGTTCAGGACCACTATTCCACAAAAAAAGGTTAAGAGAAGTTTTGGAGGAATTTAGTTCATTTTAGAATTACAGCAAAATATAAACACAATATAGGAAGGAAGGAAGATGCATTATCTGTAAAAGCCCTATTATATTAAGTATGGTGATATATTGAGTTTTGAGGAATTTAACTGCCTTATCGATTTGAGCTATTTGGCTCGGTAGAATGAATTCATCAGGTAAATCAATATCTAATGCGATACATCCAAAACAGCCTTTGTTATTGCGACCTACGACTACAGAAAATGTATAGAAATGTTTTTTTCGGCGGTCCAACATAAAATTCCAACTTGTCTTTATGCCATAGATGGATGTTACACAAACGGCACAGTGTACAGTTTTTGTCAAACATCTCGACGAAATTAATTTTGAGACCTAAATTAGTGAGTGGATATAATTCAGTTAGTAAAGGTCTTCAAACATATCTGAGGCAACTATATCTTTTTTATTTCCTCAAATTACCACCAACTCTAAGTTCCAGAATCATTACAGTTCCAGAAGGCCACCATATATTTTTTTACCACCAAGAAATCTTTGATGTCGAAGCCAAAAGAGTATTAGCTTAGGACAAATAGAATAAGCTGGCCCGTCAGTCGACTTTGCCGACCACTGACTTTAACCGTAATAGTAACGACCCGAATGGAAACATACCACCTTTGTGTGCTATAAACAACACGTGCTAAATAACGGCTGCAAATTTCGTCTTGGCTCAACCGTATGAAGATGAATTAATAATTATTGTAGTGTTGTTGTATCGCCTGCTGCAACAAGCATATGTAAAAAAAACATTCGACAAAAAAGTTGATAACATAACAAATCGCTTGAAGGTTTTGCTGTTGTTTATATAAAAATAAACAGCCCCATGAACTTTACAATGCTTTAAAAGAGTCGATTTTGGCCATTTAGTATGTAATCGAAAGGGACATTACAGTGTGCTATATTTATACTCATTCATTGCGAAATTGGAATAAACGCTGGCACTTACGTGTGTCTGAGCTTAGAATGACCATCATGGTCATTGCCTCCGCCGCCAATTAGCCGACGAAGGAGGAGAAACTAAACAAAACTACAACAACACAAAATTGAAACGTCAAACAATTAAACTGTGACAAAATCTCCAGAACGAATGTGCTGTGACTTTACCAGCCAAAAGTCGTTCGCTCAAATCAGCTTTCCCTTTCAGTTTGCAATATCCTGTTTTGCAACAGCTGTTGTATCGACGTGCCCTACGTGCAGGAGGGACACCATTCTCGGATCGCATCCGTAAACAAACACGTCATCATTGTCGGGAACATAGGATGTGATACAGGGCGGCGAGGGTGGCTTTCTAATAGCAAACGCGGCGAACTCGTGTGCCTGCCTGCCTATTCCCTCATCGGTATAGCACGGTTCTATATATAAAAAGCGTAGGATTCTACTGCGAAAAATGTTTCACCCGAGCAGCGGACTTGAATGTGTCGTCACACTTGGTCGAGCAAATTTTTGCCAGATCACCAGCAGCAGCAGCACAGAGAAACACAACAACTGCGAAGGGAAGAAACGAACCCCATCTGCTCACGCGGATGTTGGCCCTGGACTTGCGTGAAGCGTGAACTTACTGTCATAAACTCTAAGCAAGCCGTTCGCCAGCTGCACACACACATACAGTCGCGCACATTGCCCTGAACACAATCGTAGCAGACATCGTCGCGAGAAACCTTCGCTAAGTATGGTACAAGGTTACGCTGCGCCACACTAGCATACTTTACGACTGTCGTCCGTTTTCCTCAGTAGGCCGTACAATCATGTGGAAATGATGTCACATTTTGGCTTGTGCTTCTGGGCATTGGAATGCATTGGGCTTTCTTTTGTTTCAATTTGAGCTGCACCAGACATTTTGCTCGAAATAAGCGCACATTTTCGACCTGAAGTACATCTTCCCAATACCAGGAAGCAGATGATTAATTCGTTCGTCATGTCACAATCAGCTGATTTCCTCATGGAAGTCCACTTGGGTGCCCGGAATCAACAAAGCACACTGATAACGCCGTTTCTGTTGTCAAGGGTGGGGGAGAAGGAAGCGAGAGACAGAAACATACCCATTCAAACAATGTCGTTCGACCGTGCCATTATCCCCCAATCCCGTCGGAGGATAAAAATGCGTGCGCTACACACGTCACCGTATCGTACGATTAATGTGGTGTGGTGCCGAAATTCTTCGCTTTTGTCGGTCGCTGTGGCATTGACACTTGCCGCACTGACGTTCACTACTACTGGCCCTTCTTTGCACGCACGCACACACCAACGCAACGAAGCGTGATCACACAACGGAGGAAACGACGGAATCTTCGCGATAATATTTTCTTCAACGGCGATAAGACGAAGCAACAGATTCACTACTCAGCAGACACACGCCCGTCCATCCGCCTACCGCGCTTGGAAATCGAAAGTATGCGTATATCCGTACGTACACACACAAACAGCTAAGCACACTTTGCTCTGCCGGCGACTAAGGCACTGACACATGTAGTGAATTTGGAAGCGACAGAAAAAAATCGGGTCCTTATCAATTGTGTGTGTGGTTTGCCGTCACAATTCGTTCGTGTTCACCGCCTCGGAGCAGCGCGGAATGGACCTGACAACTTGCCCGGAATGGATGGTTGTGCGAATTGAACAAAACACACAATAAAAACGGCTAACCTGCAGTTCTGGTGCGGCTGCAGCACAACTACACACATATTATCATGTAGACGGTACAGTGCAGTGCTTCGCGTTAGGTGCAGTGCGTTTATCTGGTGGATAACAACCGGAAGTAAAATTAAAATGCATGTTGACTGATTTTATCCCTAATTTTACCCAATTATTTAATATGTTTATCCAATACTACCTTATAACGGAGGAATAAATCTAACGCGATACCAACGTTGCTTGTTTTCCTCTATGTGTATTCATGCGATATTCATTTTATCGAGCACAATACCACGCACACTATTGCTGCCTGTGTGCTGGACCTGCTTTGAGTAGTGTCCCGGTTTAGTAGTCGTGGAGATGTGTGCTGTGGAGATATTTAAGTGAGCAACATGTCACTCACATCACGTGCTTACCATTAGACAGTTGGTTTTAAGGAAGCGGGGAATAAGTGCTGTCCTATCGTTCATTTAAGTTTTGAATAAATGCTACCAAATCTTTGTTCGAACATTCATAGGCATTTTCAAAAATTAACCATACAACAGCATAGGTATTGCTTTTCTTGGTCTTTAAGCCGTTTAACCGATTCAAGTTTTAAGCCGTTTTAACAATCTTTAAGTAACTTTGCACACTGCTAAAGAAAGAATGAAAAAATTGTACTGAGGCCGTTCCGGCGAAGGATTCAATGCCATCTAACTATCTCAGTCTGCGAGGTCCACATTGTTCCATTTTGATCCAATCAGACGTTTGTCGACATTTGTAGCCGAATTTTGACAAAACTATGCTTAAATATTAAAAGAAAGCCTCAATAACTCCTCCAGCCTCTGTCAAAATCAATCCCCGTCAAAACCGAATAAGTGAGGGAGAAATATCGAAAAAAAAAGTTACGCCAATATACATTTTTTTCTTGATTTTTGCCGGTTAAAATTGCAGAACTCGGTGTCACTAATTTTATTAAAGTTTTTCATCATCTTTTTGATGGATTGTAAAGCGTCTTGACGTAGTTCCAAAGCGCACATGCTTTGTCTAGGTATAAGATTATATTTTTTTCGTGGTAGTATTTAAACTGTTTTACTTCTTTAAGTTTCGATTTTACTGTTTCGATTTTAAGTCGATTATATTATGTTCCATAACAAAGCACTAAGCACTTAACGCCATTCATCCATTGATTTAAACTCCTTCGGTGAGTTTGGATATCATGTGCAAATTGCAATCAAATCTAAATCCTACCAAAATTAATTTGAAAATAAAAACTGCCATCTATCTCGCCTTTATCAATGCAGCCATTCAAGACGAGTGCTCACGCACCCGAATGAGCTATCGCCATTAACCATCGTACATCAAATGCTTTACTGACTGCGGTGAATAGGTCCTGCTAATGAGCGTGAGTTCAATCACACTAGTCACTTTTAGTCATCGCTGAGTTGCCAGGTGCGTGAGCAGGGGTAATAAAATCTGGATTATTGTCATGCCCCTTACCGCTCCGTTCCCCCCCCCCCCCCCCCCCCCGAAGAAACGTGAACGGAAATGTACCAAATTTCATCGAATATAACTCAGCAAATATTTCCTTGCGATTCTTTTTGGCACCCCCAAATCCAAATCCACGTACGGACACTTCCGCATAACGTCGCAGAGATATACGTGATTAATCACCAATTGTAATGTCGTCCACCTAATGAGTGAAATTCCAGTTCACTACAAATAGACCTGCACCACATGGGACTCAGTAACTGCACGAAACACACCATAATCACCAACTGAACAATGGTAAAACCCTAACCAGCGAAGGAAGTGCAAGTGTACCTAGGCTGATGGTTCAAAAAATCAGTGGCGTGATTTAACGGCTCGCGGTAAGCTGGTAGGGCGAACAAATGATGATGGCCTTCAATTGATGGACCCGACGACGCCACGTCAATGTATATGTGCACCTTATATGGGGTCCTTGTATAGCGGGTTGACAACGTGTGCTCAAAGCACGAGTTATACCGCAGTTTGCGCGCTGTTGTTTGCTACGATACATGGCATTAGTTTAACATGCAGACGACATAATAATGGTGAGTAATTGAAATAAAATAAAAAAAACATCGAAACATGTACATTCCAGAATAGTTCAGGTTAGGGTTTCACAGTAGAAAAGCAGTGTAAAATCAACTGTTAATTTGCAATATAACGTGAATCTCACAGAGGAAATGACTGGCAAATGTGAGCACCTTTACCATCCACACAGACACACTCTCCGCACAGACGGTGATTGCCATTCGAATCGATGACGCTTGTCATCGAACGCTCGAGAGCACGGGAACCAAATGTTGTCCCGTTTCGCAAACATCGGTTAATTGATGCTAATTCAATTTGAATGCCCAAAATTGGGAAGGTCAACAACGCAGCGGTGAGAGCGTTGGAAAGAAATATCAAACGTCCTCAATACATGCACGTTAGAGACTCCAGTTGTCACCCGCAATACTCCTGTCGCTGCGAGTTCCAGCGAGGCCTCCAAACAAATGATGTTCCAGTTGCGTATGTTCCAGAAGCTAACCACGCTGTATGTGTGTATCATGCAGAAAAGTCACAGCAAACCGGGAACAGATAGAGGCTGCTGTAATGACGTTTAGTTTTCTAATACGTCATGCTCATCCTGGTCTTTGTGTCAGATGTTTGAATGTACGTATGCAAGAATTGTATTGACAGAGAAGCACGCAATACTCACTGGGCCTGTGACGGGTGGCAGCCTGCTCCAGGTGTGAATGCTGTCGGGCAAGCTGCTCGACCATCTCCTCCAGATGCAACTTCTGGTCGCGCTCATGCTGTAGCATCTTCGACCATTTGTGTCCCTGTGTCTGTGCTGTCTGCAAGTAGTCGGAGCAAGCCTGCGAAAGAATATGAGTGAACTATTAGTATTCTGCTGCACTGAAGAAACAGCTCGCTATTTAGCTTAGAATCTAATCACATTGGTTATTAATACGTTCCACAAACAAAAGTAACCTGCCGTAAGTGCATAATTCCGCTATCTCCACTTTCTGCTGCTCAATGCTGCGAAGAAGCGTACAAAAGCGTATTGTAATGTGAGAGGATTGTGTAAGTGCATGCTTTGTTTTGCCTGCTCATCGCTCGGTTCGCGATAAGTGCCTGATTCACGTGCCTGTGCCAGCGTACGGTAACCGATACGGTGTACAGGAAGGTTTATGGAAGGCAAGTCGCTGTCATTATCTTGGTGTGTTTTTATTTAGCAAACGACGCTGACATTCTTACGATAAATTCCACTATTTGCAACAAACGAATTATCACATTACAATAGCAAAAAAACGTTCGCTGCAGTCTAGAGATATATGTATACTGGCTAACGAATGCCAATATATCTCAGCTTCTAAAGTGGTTACGAAAACTATTGGTAATTTACATAGATTGTGTGTTAAACTCTAATGAGTGAATCTTCGGACCATATAGAATCACGCGTCCGTGTTCTGAAATCATCAAACATTCATGCATTTCTCTTGTCGCCGTTTGTTGTGGATGGAATCTTTGATAATATTTAAACCGCTCGGGAACTCGTCGTGTAATGATCGATGCCCCCATCGACTGTCACAACCGGGCGGCCGAATCAAACACCAACAAAGGCGAGATAGGTGACGTCTATTTCACCCAGTGCGCATTATAGGAACAGAATAAAGCTATGTCGTGTTTATGTTTACGTGTGTTAAGTATTGTCATTTACCGTGACATAACAGTAGGCTTCGTCGTGGGCGCATCGAACATCGAAAATTTTGACCTGTCATTTATTGACATTCTTCGACTTAATTTTCTCGTAGCTGGTGAATAATCAATCGCAAGTACGGGAACAAGGTCCAGATGGAAAATATCAATCTCAATCTCTTCTGAATCTCTTTTGAAATTCTTCGATACTTTAATTTTTTTTTTTGCTGTTTGAGAATCGTATTATAGATTCAGACACAGCTTTTATGGTAATTTGAAACACTAGCAGAACGTTAGCAACTGATTATAAAGCTAGGTCACGTCTATCGCTTGCTATACAAGCTCTATATATCGCTCATCCGTTCCGTAAAACTTCCAAAATAATCGCTCCGATTTGAGCTACCAAGTCTGCTCGCTCCGCATAGAGTTACCGAGCATATTCGCTCCGAACGGTCGCAATCCCACTCAGCTACGTATCCCGCTCATAATCAGCTCCGTACGGAGCAGTAGAGTGATAAAGCTTTGTACAGTGCGCTAGGAGCTTATGGCCTATAAATTGGAATCAGACGTTTTTTTGTCGATTCTTTCTATTATTCGAGCTGAGCGAGCTCTAATATTGAGCCTGAGCATCCTGAGACAAATTTTTGATCGATCCATTCATTTCAGTCTTCATAGATAACCCTAAATCCTTTGTGTCGAGACAGTGTTATACATTTCGACACGAAATCACCGTGCTAGGTTAAATAAAGTGTAAGGCCATAACTGCTGTTGCAAGTTTTGGCTCGTTTAATCATTTATGAACAAATTCCACTGTTTTGTATATTGGTAGCCAATATTGGGTTTCCGTTTCGAGCAGAGCTACCTTATGAACTCCGCTCTTCTTCATGGGCGGGAGCGGTTCGCTCCGCTCCTTCAAACTCATTTGCTTAACCAGTTCCAGAACAAACGCAAAAGATCACTGCTAAATGTGCCAATCGTTATCTTTTCTCTCCCTGTGTTACTCACGTTGATCATGGCGTTGGACGATATTCTGAAGAGCGTCGCACGTTCGCTGACGATTTTCGTTTTGTTGGCCAGATCGTCGCCCGTTTCCAGCTCGGACAGGGCCCGCTGCAGAGCGGCCCCGTGTTTGGTGATAAGGTCGTAACAGGTTTTCAAATTTTCTAACCTAACCGTCAGCTCCCGCACCACCAGGTTTAGCTCCTCGCTCGGTATCGTGTTGGCCGTGTTGTCCTCCTCCTCCTCATCACTTTCCATAGCGCGGCTGCAGAAGCAAGGAAGAAATAAACGCACACGCGGGTTTAAACTCGTGCCGAAGCCGACTTCTCGCCGTCGATCACTGCTCGATACATTACATTGCCTTCGCCTTGGCCAGCTCCAGCGCCGTCACCCAGGACTGCCGCTCGACCTCGTTGGCGGCCTTGATGTGGAATGTCTGCGTGCCACCGTTCGAGATGACGAAGGTGCAGGAGTCGACCGTGTGGATGAGGGCACCGTGCAGCGATATCGTGCCGCGACATGTGTGCGCCATTTCGGCCTGGTTTCTGTGGGTTGAGGGAAGCGCAGGATGCGCCACATAGGAGAAAAAGCATAGAACTGTCAGGTCGGAGTCAACGGAGCACACATCGTCAACGGGGGAAAGGAGGCGCATCGCAGAACAATCGAATACAAGCACAGAGAAAACGGAACAAAAACCCGGAAATGGAGAAGGAGAAGGAGAAGGCGGCGATTGTGGTGAAAGTAATAAAAAGGATAAAGAGATAGCGAGCGAGAGAGAAAAAAAAACAAAAGAAAAAGCAAGCAACCTCCAGCCAGGAGTGGGACGTGCTTGTGTGGTTGTGTGCTTTCCAGTTTCCGATATCGACGGCAGCCATTTTCGGTGGCGCCGAAGCGTAGGGTTCCCCCTTTACGACGGCCGCGTCCTTAGGTGGCTGTGCCGATTTGAATCTGAGAAGCGCACGAGGAAAAAGCAAGCAATCCTTCCTTCTTGTGTCATGTTCGAAATTTCACAGTAATCTCAAAGCAAAGGAAATGAGGATACTAAACTAGATGAGAAAAGAGGAATAGCAAATAGATAGTAAAACAATATTAGACACGAGAAAAACAAAAACAGATATAACACAAGCAATGGTACAGATCGAGGTAAAAGAGCGAAGGGATCTGTGATCATGTGATTTCTTATAGTATCAGGAAAAGCTTTCTTTTGTGTAACCGGTGTCATATTGCGAAGCGGATTGTTGTTGGAGGAAAGGACGTTGGGAGAATGGGAGAACTGGAACGTAATGGTCAGGAGAACAAGAACTCCACCACCTTATGGACATTACTTACAAAACCTCTTCTACAAATGCTAATCTTATCAACGATTGTCAAAACTTGAACTCTATAGATCTTCTCATTAGGTACAAATGAAGTGACCGGATGGATTCAGACCAATGTATAGACATTTGAATGGTCGTAATGTGGCAAATGTGTTCCCTAGCTAGCTGTGATAATAATACGTGAATTCGGAGGCAAGCAGTTATTGTTGGAAAAGCTGTTCGGAAGCATTATGATTTCTGTTAGTGCACTGTACACAGGTGCGAAGATGGAGATCTCCCTTCCTAACACCACCAACACCGCCACCACCGTTTGCATCGAGCCACTTGCCATCGACTGGAACTTGTGGAATCTGAAGCGATTCTGCTATCACTACCCTGCCCCTCTACAATGCCTACCCCCCATCCCACCCCGGCCCAACACAGCTAGTACACGCTACAAACGACGGTGTGTTTAGTTTAATTACTTTTTCTGTTTTTTGCTATGCTTCTTCGTCAGCGCATTGCTATTGCTATTCGAGTCTGGCAGGGAGGAGGGTACCAATCTAGTTGGAGAACGTGGGGCTCTTAAGCATTGCATCATGGTTCCTTTGCTCCTGCGGGGTAAATTATGGGGAGGGGGAGAGGTCAGTGGCTTTGGCTGTATAATCGTGTGTATGTGTATGTGTGTGTGATTGTTGTTGTGTGTTTGGAGATGAGGAGGAACGGGAGAAGGCAAGGGGACGGTTGCCCGGGTTTAGTATCGGATTGGAAAATGCATCTAAAATAACAAAATAAAAAAGTAAAATAAAGTTTTGTTTTTGTCAAACTTGCAACGCTCTAATGGAATTATTACAACAACAAAAACATGTGATTCAATGCAAGAGAAAAGTTGTGGTAAAAACGGGTAATACATAGCAAATAATCACTCTTACAACGCAACGTACAGCTATTCGTACTGAAATAAACAAAAAAGAACGTAAGAAAGAGAATAAAAACAAAAGGGAAAAGAAACAGATACATTTTGACATTGGCCAAAGAGAAGAAAGAGAAAAAATGACATTAAGATCTTCATCAACACGTGTAGAATATGCGTCTCTATCTACCCATTAAACACATGCATCTACGTGCTATCGCATGCCTATATAGCCCTGTTGCAAATGACGCCAACCGCCAGTTTTATATCGACGTGGTACCGAACCACTTATGGTCGTAATATAAATGTTTTAAGAGGTTTGAAGAGTTTGCCGTCGTTAAAAAAACATATGTTTGTTGTTTTTCTGTATTTTGCAAAGTCCTTTATTTTATCACATAATGAGTTAGCTCTGTTAGGATGCTAAATATTGTGGATAGAATCTTAAAGACAGCTGTTTGCGCCAATCTAAAACTGTATCGAATGAGGTCGCCGATGTCTGTCATAAAGGTCTACATTAGTGACATTGAAGTTTCACAATTTGTTAATGAAATGTAGCGTGCATGTATTAATTTTGTTACCAAAGCTAGCAGAAACGATATAATTTGCCAATCGAATATGCAAACAAATGTGTAATGAAAGATTGCGTGCTATGAATTCGATCAGTTGTGTAATACTTAAAGAACACAACTGATTGAGGTAATGGGACTAATGATATATGTACGTGAGCATTAATATTAAACAATTAATTTTTATCGACATGTATACGCGTTTGTGGTACAATATACGATCAACCGAAAAAATAATCTTCAAACATTTCATTAAAACATTCTAGAATCCTACAATATGTAAAGGCATTTGGAGTTTCAGAGAAAGTAAGCAACGCTCAAAGAACTGGCATTTGAGTACGATCTCAACTGACATCAGTGACACAATGTGCGCTAAATAAAAAAAAGCTTGTAAAAAGAGCGATAACAGAAACCATATCAAAGGTGTGTGAGATCGAAACGCATATTTGAAAATATCACCCTTGGTGCAGAAAAATGAGCTTCAATAAGGATAAGAGACATGTGACAGACGCGAAAAACAGCGCAAATAGAAAGGAATAGAAGAAAAAACAAGAAAACATCAATATACGAGAAAGAGCGATAACATAATGATAATAGCAAACGAAAGAAGAGAATATAAAAAGACTAACAACGATCAGAATAGAAAATATAGAAATAAAACGCACGAAAACAAAAACATGAATCGAATGCTATGACGAACAATAATGGATTTAAGCCTATTTAGACACGTTTTCCAAACTCGACAGGAGGAAAGTGTTTGCGGCGTGATATTCGCGACACTCCACGTGTGGGGGTTTGATTTTTTGGTTTGTTCCATTTTGGAGCTCTACTCACTCGGGTCGGGGGCCTTTCCTGCGGCGTCTTATAGATAATTTGCCCGCGGCACTTCTGCCCCCAGCATACGCTCCGGCTCCGTGTTCAGCCCTGTTTGATAGCAAACCCCAGAGGTCAGATCAGATTTTGTTTGTGTCTGTTCGAGTTTTGTTATATCTCGGTTTGTTTGTTTTTGATTTTTTTTTTGGTATCGTGAACGAAATTGCGGTTTTTGGTGTCGCGTCAACCAGGTTGGAAAGTTTCCTTTCTTTTCGTTTGTTTAATGAGAAGCAGATCATATCCGGGCTAACCCTTACCAGAAAACACGGTATGTTTCTTCTTTTTATTTATATCGTATACATGTTAGCGTACGGAAACAGGAAATGGAAAGTAAGAGAATGCCTCTCGTACACCTCAACAAACAAAACCAAAAGAAGTCATTGTGAAACGATTAGTTACACGAGAGCTATTAGTATACAACAAAAAATGAAGAAAAATAAACTCAATCGAATTATGCTGTGTAAGAGAATTAGTAAAACAATAGAACAAAACAAGAAAGTGATGAGTCGCGATGAGTGATCGATGAACGAACGGAAAAAGAACAATTAATTACAAAGCAAGAAACGAAAAAATGTTCCACTACTCTCTCCGTATGTTATTACAATCAGAGAATGAAAATTACAGAAAAATATACAGTTAAATTAGTTCTACACGAAATATATGCGGCTCATGCAAATTCACAGAAGACCAGAAGCACCTACGTATCATGTCCTACGTATGGGTTTATATGTGTGTTAGAAGCTTTTTCGTTACAAATAAAAACCGCGTAATGTAGCAGTCCACATTTTGTCAATTTAGATGCCCCTTAGTTTTCCTCAACATGGTTATGCAAACTTGAACAAAAATTATCGCTTAGGTCATAAGATTGAAAATGATTAAGAAAAGTGTCTAAAAAACACGACAAAAAGAAGTTAAGTTTAAAAAAAAAAACAATCAGTTTGTGATAATCTTAGGAACGAAAATAAATTAACAAAAATGATAAAATTGAATTATCTACACTGAGTTATAATGGCAGTATCAATCCGACTAAGTACAGTGGTTAATTGCTGCATCACTCAGGATCCGGATGGGGAAAAACAGTTTGGGGAGCATAATGTCGACAGCATGGAGACGCATTCTGTTGCCACTCGCAGTCCAACTCGGTGCTCGGAAACGCTTAGTGATGTCGGGCATCGATAAGAAGGGCTAGCTCGCTGCGATAGTACCTGTTCGGTACGAAACGGAATTAACTAGTGAACGCAAACGCTCTAAAATATTTTCCTTCCAATGCCCCATGGAGGGGGTGGAGATAAGGTCGAGCAATGGTCATTAAACCCACTGGTAATGGGAAAACAATCATATTCCGAAACGGCGCGTCCATAACGCTTTCTGTAAGGTCTAGGCTAGACGGGCAGGAGCATCGATTAGGGATGGCGTAAGGGTTGATTCGGGAGTTTTCTTTGTTTTATGTACAACTAATGCACCTGTGTACAGTGTGTGGCGGTATTACGCAAGCACAAAAGTCGCCCGAAAGTGTTCGTCGCTGTGACGTAACGATAAGTAGCATTTCTTCCAGAGTGCAAGGGCCATCGTTTTTAGCGTTTCTTCAGCAGCCACTTCCGGTGTGCCGACCTC
Source organism: Anopheles dirus (assembly GCA_000349145.1). NCBI lineage: Eukaryota > Metazoa > Arthropoda > Insecta > Diptera > Culicidae > Anopheles > Anopheles dirus. The sequence goes on from KB673002.1 coordinate 505,332, forward strand.
GAACGAACGCTGTCCTTCAAGTAGCGGGTGCGCTGGTATGTACGGCAAGTGACACAAACCGACCGCGCGAAACAGAAAATGCTATTATTACGAATATCAAAATGTTATTTCGAAATGTCCTTTGTCACTGCCGAATTCGGTGGAGCTCAGTCCGATTCGCCCAGTACCGACAGCAACAGATAAACAACCCCCCCACCGCCACTTGGCTTGTCACCCGAAAGCATACAACCTATGCTACTCGTACACACCTGCACAAACGAACACCAGTGTATCAGCATGCGCTGCCCAAACAAACAATCGCGCGCGCACCAATACCAACGCACCCTCCTGGCGGGTCTCTCACAAGACGTCCAAAACGCAAAATAAAAAAAAAAACGACCCAAGGCGTCGTGTGGTGTTGCATCACAGCTGCAGCGGGTTTGTCGAAAATTCAAATCTCATTCACTAGTTGGGTACTGCCCTATTTGCTATCCTCCAAACTCTGTGGCTGCGTTCCTGCGTTTTCCGGGCACTGTGCTGAATGCAGTGGCTACTAGATTACAACAATTGCGCTACGAAAATAGTACATACGCGTGAGAAGTAAGCCGTGATGCGGGTGACAGATTTATAAAGCTACAGATTGATGGGATAGAGCGGCGGTGGTGGTGGTGGTGGTGGTGGTGGTGAAGAGTGGGTATGATATTTATGATTTGTAAGAAAAAATATACAATTCCAATTGCTCCTCTAAGCGTTCATCAACGAGAGGAGCAGAAAAAATGGAAATTAGTATTTCGGGATGGTGACAATGGCGATTCTCAGATACCCTTTTGGTTAAAAAAGATTTAATTTAGAGCGATAATAGAATTTAGCGAGAAATAAAAATAAAAACATCAGAAAGAATTACGTGTCCTTTAGTACAGACTATTTTGGAAAAAATTTGCAAAACATCACAAACAAGTATGAAAATGTCTAAAAACTAGATAAACGAGAATCGCCAGTTATTGCAGGGGTTGTGAGTGCTAGTTCACGAAAGTTTTGCAATAATCGAAAAAAAAAACAAAACAAAACACTTATCCACTCTGTACAGCATCGAACCGAAAAGGAATCAGTTGAAGGAAACGATGTTAAAAAAACGAAATAAAAACTAAACAGGAAAAAGAAAACTAGACCGAGGAGAGTACTAGAACAAAGTCAGCTGACAAACCGAAGGTCAATACGTTTGGATAGACAGAGAACAGTGTGGAAACACTGACGTACTGATGGAAATGAGAGCACCAACGTTTTATGATGCAACACGCTAGCCAATCCCTACCTGTAATAGGACAACACTCCTTTCGAGAGCACAAACCACCGTTTCTGGTATCCCTTCAGGTAGTTGGTCCACTTCAGCAGCCAGCCCTTCATGTCAGGTTCCGCCTGAGAGGCTGCAGCCACCGAGTTCGGGCCACCGTTCGGGTTCCCGCTGCTGTTGCTGCCACCGGCCGCCGCCGCACTCCCTGGAACGACATTGGCAACCGCAACTGCTGCTCCTGCTGCACCCGCCGGACCCCCGATCGCCCCACTCGCTCCTGCGCCACTGGCCGCGCTGACCATGGTTGGAGTTGTACCCCCGGCTGGTTTCGCCGTACCGGGCATGGGCGATTCGGACATGTCTCTCACGGTTTTTTTACGGCCTTTACTCCGTGCACACCAAAAGCACTACGGTGGCAATGGGCTGGACCGTCCTAGACCTTTCTGCGTCTGCGATTCGGGTGCTTGCGACACTCCCGGAGGGGTTGGTTGGGCCGCCTTGCGGTGCCAACCGAATGCCACTGACTGGTCCGTCGATGGTGACGACGGGGGACGTTTTCTTGCGAGTCTTCACAACAGCTCCGGGGTAGGCTTTGTTTTTGTTGCCAATCACAAAACACACACACGCGCGCACACTACCAATGGAAAATATAGGATTGTGTCGTGAGACGGAGACACGGTGCTGCGCGAAGTGTGGGGATAAGGGGGGTGGAGTGGTTACCGATTTTATTGATTACGGAACACAGCGTGCACACACCAATCGGGGGGCTCTCTTCACAATTCACCAACACACATGGGACAAAGGTTTACGGCGCACTGGGTCCCGGACGTACCGTGCTGGGTCGGAGGAGCATCCAATCTAATCGAATATTCCATCCGACGACAGACACATAGCCACAACCCAGTCCTGGAGCGAAAGGGTATCCTGCGGACGCACACTTTTCGGCCACCGCAGGCGTTACGCGTTTCTGCAGCCGACTTCCGCAGCAAATTATTGTTCGGGCACTGCTAATTAACGCCTTCGTGGACGACAGAGATGAGCCAAACCCTATTTATTAGCCCACTTTTCGCCAGACACACACACGACGGCCACGTCCACTGGTTTTCGCAATTTTTTTTCAGTGACAAAGTATCGCAACCAAAGTTAGTACAGAACCACCCTATGAGCAGAGGTAGGGACGAGTCACCAGATTTGCCACCAAAACATCACCGCCAGCATGCACGATACACCGAAATGCACAAGGGTTGGTGTGCTGTCGTGTAGGTAGCCTGCCGCACTTAAGATAGTGTGCGTACTAGGGGTCCACTTTAGTTTCTTCGTCTTGGTTTGGGGTAGCGACCCAAATAGATCCCCCCATACGAAAATTAATACATCACGGCGCGTCCAGACGACCACTTTGGTGCTCGCGCCGCGAGCCACGAGCTTCGATTCTGTTCTAAAACAGCTGTCAAACTGGCATGGCTTTAGTACAATTGCTCGCGGGGAGCTGTCAAACCAAGGACCTCGCGGAGTTGTGAATTTTCACAACGGCGCGAGCAGAGCGAAGCGCGAGCTGTCATCCTAGTTGTGAAATTGCATATGTTTTCAACTTAAACTAACATAATTGACTCGTGGCGCGAGCACCAAAGTGGTCGTCTAGACGCGCCGTCACTGGAAACCGAATTTGAGCAGTCGTTTGACAGTCAATCAATTCAAATAGAAACTTAATGTTTTTTTTTACGTTTGATAAAAGCTAATCGGTATTGGAATAATAACATAGGACAATTTTTAATTGCTGCTGAATGGATGGTAAGTATTGTTATCACATTTGCCGAACTTGGTTTCCAGTGATGTATCAATTTTGGTATAGAAGGAGATCTATTTGGGTCGCTACCATTAACTTTAACAACGTTTCCACTACATGATTTTGCCAAATAAACATTGTCTTTTCGCTAAGTGATATCAACTTGGTATAAATTGGTGGTATAAATACTTCCGTTCGACCGTCAAACAACCTGTTTTTGCTGCCAAAATTCCGGGCACATGTCACCAGAAAATCCACCGATTCTGGTGGCCTTCTGTTGATTGGGTTGTTTATTTTTAATCTCCAAATGACAATTCATCATTCGACAGCTGTCCTTGTTATTGTTCTTAGCAGCCGTCAAAGCTGTCAAATCATGCGAGCAGTTTCGAGCACGGCACAGCCAGTCCCCCGTTGACAGGATGTGCTCGATTCGAACAGCTTAACGAAGATTTTTGAACTAGTCGAGCAGCCTG